>JARHVA010001083.1:440000-562500 GCA_037957365.1 Torreya grandis
CTGGTGATATCCTATGTGTGTGTATATAGATAACAATCAATTGATGAATAACTTGGTCTAAGTTGAATTTTTTACTCAATCCCCATATGCGGGTGGATTTATAACTTAATCTATCCTTGATTCCATCATTTCCCACCCCTTTTTGATGGATCATGAATTATAAATATCTCGGATTATAATGATGGCTTGTCTAACGCTTTGATGTTGGTGGATTAAAAACTCAAGTAGACTATGACTCCATCATTTCCTACCCATGTGTAATAAATGTATCTATAACCATATTTCACAATGTATGTAAATCTATATGTCTATAACTAAAACTTTATATAATGGATTTATGGGCACTCAAGAAATATAAAATGAAAATTAGCCTCGATACCTCTCAAGTACTCAAGTATGTAGCTCAAGGACTACTCGATCATGTCAACCATTACAAATAGAGTGAAACATCAATCTAGAGCATATTTGGAACATGGTGTATGGTGTGTATAGTATAGACAATAATATGGAATATGTCATTCCATCTAATTAATCAGTGCATAAGTGAGCATAAATAAACAATGTGCCATGAACATGCCCCCAAATCTGATATCTATGTCTATGGATTTTGGATTGATTTGTAATAATATGTATCTAAGTATCTAAAATTTAAATAGGAGTGATCATACTATGCATGATGCCCCCAATATGATCAAATTGATATGATATTTTACAAAACTAAGAAAAAACTAATAATATATAACTTAATATGTGCAAACCTAGATTGTAACTATTTTACTTTTATGGAAAATCTAGAATTTCTTATTTTTAGGGCTACTAGATAGGTAGTACCATACCTTGGATTGTAGCATTATGGTGCTAGTTTCTAACTATTTTATTTTCCTACCAACTAACTCTAATCTCTATCTGACTATTTTCCATTGTGTTTTCCTAAAACTAAACTCTTTATTATGTGCATGAATGCTAAAAATTTATACTCTAAGTGCATTTGGATGACTTGATCTCTATGAAAAACCTCTTTAAATGCCTTGTATTTTGAGTGGAGTTATTTAACCTATGTAAGAACTATCCTCAAAATAAAAATCTATACATGATACGTGTTAGCCTGAACATATATGATATCTACAAAATAAACCAATATAATCTATATACATGACATCAGAATGTAAGATAATCTGATCATAAGTTGGTAGTGTTTGATGTATGTTAGATGTAGAATTCATAAGGTTATTAATATAGCTATAATAATGTAAACATGTTTATGGATAACAAACCTGAGTAATAAATTGAGTAACTACCTAGGGGAATGGGGTATGATGTCCATCAAAGCACCATAGAGGAAAGGGAGATGCATCAGGTCCCTCATGGCATATAAAACTAGAGTGTGTAATAAGCAATAGATAAGTGTCATGGCCATGATGCATACATGAAAGAATACATACAAAACACATGAGGCATGAAAATTAGGCCAAGGGGATAGAATAAAAAGGACATGGGCACATGCCACTAAATATAAGAAAGCAAGGAATAAAAGGACATGTTTAAATGTCTACATACATAATCAAGAAGGCACACACAAGGACATGTGCACATGTCCAAAGAATACATATAGTGAAATCAAGTGTTATATAAACATATAAAAATTGCATATTCAAATACCCTCAAATGGATGTATAAGTATAGAGACACAATCAAATCTAAACAGGTAAAGTTAGAAATTAAATTATGCATGAACATGTGGTATAAATATGTATAAGATCAAAGATATACATAAACTGAGTCTAGAGAAATAGTAGTCAATAAAAAAATTGAGTAGTGTAGGGTGATCAATATCAATATATAAATAATGCTAAATTTTTTATGTATAATATAGAAAGATGTAACCTAGAAATTAGAATTATGTATAGGGCGCCCCCAAATGGGTGTTTGTGTCAAATGAGGAATTTATTTATCTTTGTATATGCCCCCAGTTGGTAGATAGTATAAAATTTAGATCTGTGTGGTGGACCTAGGTCTTACAAGTATCTTTGAGCACTCAATAATAATAAATGAAGCATGTATATATGATAAAATTGACTACACCAACATAGATAGTATACGTAGTACCTAGAAATTATAATAAATGTAAACATGTAAATGCATACAATCTATAATTTTTATGTTTTGAACAAATATTTGAATGTTTTTTTGTGTTTTTTACATATTATATTATTTTTATATTTTTTGGATATAATCTATGTACAAGCAACATGAAAATGAAACTATATATCAAAATCAAGAATGAATGAAACTATGTACAAGTAGTGAGGACATACTAACCAATGAGTCTCATAAGAGACTCATTATCAAGGTGTCATATATCAAAAAAAATATTAATCATCATGTGTGATGTGTGAAAAGGTATTTGTGGTTTAGGAACTAGCTATATTGAGTGATCTATAGCTAACACTACCTATGGAATATGGTTAAGAATCTAAGAATCTAACTGAACTAGCATGTGAACTATGCTCTAAATATATGAATATGGCTGAAATGTCATATGAAATATAGGGTTCCTAGGACCCATATAGTAGAATATTTTATAACTAACATGGATTTTGTATGCTTATAACTCTAAAAACTCAATAACACTGGTCTCAAAATGAAATGGGTAAAAACACGATCTATTTAATCTATAACATGTATCTGACATAGGGGTCCCTTTAATAAGGGTATTTTTGAGAGAGTATGTTTATGTGGTAATACTTTAGAATTAGACCTTGCCTACACTTGTGTCTCAAATAAAATCTATGGTGTATTAATAAAAAATGTACTCAAAACTGTAACTAGTGGTTGTTATGTAACTACCTATGGGATAGGTACAAGATAATCATATACAAGGACTTAAATTGTAACCACTTGATTATCATGTATATACTCAAGGCATCCTTTTATGATGGATGGAATGGTTCAGAGTTGTTGTATCCATGACCTACCCAATAACATGTTGAATGTGCTTGCATTAGGTATGACTAAGAACCTAGTGGCCACATGTGTTGTCCTAACCTATAATAGGATTATAATCTCCCCTATGGATTTTTGAATGTGTCCACTAAAACAATGAATACCTATATTGGTCATAGAAATGTATTGTTATGAATAACCTAAATATTATAGAAGGGTAAAGGTACACATGTTGACACTTAACCCATTGTCAACCATGAAACTCTAAATAGGATGATGATCAATTTAGGCTCATACAAAGAGTGAAAATAAATATGAATCATCATCAACAATATCCTAAACTGAGAAAGTGATGAGAGGTCTACATGGAATTATAGTATGATATACACCAATGATATTATTTAGGGGGTGTGTCCTCTTTAGTAATATGATAGGATGTTAGTGGCGGATGTGCCTAATATATATAGTGAACACCTAAAGTGCCACTTACCTAATTAGTTGTGTTTTTTAGAAATGGATCTAAAAATATTTCCAATGTCTTATCTTCAATTGGTTGAATCTTATGTGCCTCTATATATGTCCCCACATCAATGATATTGGCCTCTATCAAATCTTGTATCTTATGTCTCAAACTAGTGCACATTATTGTAATATGGCATGGTACCTTGTGATATTCATAGAATGCACTATAATCATAGTTATTTGGAAGAGGCCTAGTGATATAAACACATTTTATGGGAGGGAGAGATATGTCATTTCATTCCAAGAGCTACTATAAAATACATGCCAATGATTTTAGAATATTTGTGAAAACTCTCTATGGAAGAGCTATTGAAACCAAGTGAGGAGGTGGATCTAAAACTATATTAATTGTCCTTTTGATCATTATTTTTTTAGTTTTACTTAATTTGTATAGGGTCTTATTTAAACTCTTTTTAGTTGAATCTAACCTAATTGTTTAATTTAGTTTACCCATAGAGAGAGGCTTGACTTCCCTTTCTTTCACTGTGTGGCATAAATCTATGAATGTTGAAAATTTATTGAATATCATAGCTTCATGCAATGATGGTAGTAGAATTTTTTTAATATGTCTTAGAGTTATATATCTTCCATGTTTATAGTCATATTTACCAATATATTTTTATATCACAAGATATATTTTACTATAAGCTCATTGGTTTTTTTGTTAAGTTGATCCACTTGAGCATAAGAAACCTCATCGATGATGATGATTAAAAATTGTAACAAAAACATATATTCCAATGGATTGAAAGATGTTATAGACTAATTTGGAATATCATAGAACCACTGTAAAGCATAGTCCTTAAGACTTTATAGACAACTTAGTAAGTAACCAATCATTGGACACATAGTCCAATCATTGTACATAAAAAGGTCATAGATGGTCCTCTAGGTCACCCTTACCATCATATAAAGAAAACTTATGTGCCAAAAATATGTATGACAAAGGAATTACTGCTATGTATTGTCCCAAAGGTGTATGTAAAAGAACATGAGAATCTAAATCATAGGATGGCCTAGTAGCACACTATTGTAGATGTAACACCTTAGCTTATATATCATAGATCTCATGCATAAGGGATTGTACTTCTGGAGAAGAGGAACTAGGCATAGGAGGTGTTTCCATTATTAAATGTTATCAAGTTAAAATAGGTTGATGTATATTTTATGTTGTCCCCAAAATAGGTGTAATAACAATATTATCTAGGGAAGTAGAAAATTTACCATTATTGAATTTTTGGAGTTCTTCATGGAAAATATTGATAGTCATTTTGAATATCTAAATGTTTAAAAATGAAAAATTGCAATTGTATCTTATCAATTTCATTGAATAAGTTGTTGAATTTTGCCATTGTAGGTTGGGAAGTAGGAAAACAAAAAATTATATATTTTAAAATATTTCAAAAATTAAATAATAAAATAAATCTAAGATTTTAGAACTAATATCTAAGAATATAAAATAAAAGGATACAAACCCTAAGAGCATATAAGGTTAAGGATTGAGTAGTGTTCAAATTAAGTCAAGTTTACGAAATTGTTTAACTTTTTTAGGGTTATGAAGTGTAATTCCTAGGTTGTTAAAGGGTCTAAGTATAGTAAATTAGGATATAAAATATGTAATAAATACAGCCATTGATTTCTGAATGAACTGAGCTAATATGATATTTATAATAATAGTAATGAATGACACAAATGAATACTTAGCTATAAACTACTTGAGATGAAGGATATGAAAGCTAAAAAAGGGCTAGTTTGAGAGTCACAAATAGGATCTAGTTCTTATAAACCTTCCTACATAATAGTGTCTTACCTTGGATATTAGTTATGCAGTACTAGTGTCCACTTCTGGTGCTAGTGTCCTTTGTGTAGGAACTAATTTGTACTTTTGAGAGAACTTATGTTTGAGTCTGCCAAGCTTATTCCTATGTAGACAAACCTTAATTCACTTTACGTGACCTATTTTGAATAATTTTGTATACAAACCCTATACTTCCATGTGATTAGGGAATTTAATTGGCACAAATAGTAAACATGTGGTGTCAGTTGGGTAGGCTAAACATATTCAACACCCTATTATGTTGAGAATTACCTACATACCAATACTTTGAGGATGGATCAATATCGATGTAGTTCTCCCCACCTAAGTGTTGGTGAAAGTGCAAGTGAATATAGTATGAATATTAGTTTGAGTGATTTAAGTGAGGCTTGAGACTAAAAATATGTGTATTCTAAGATTAAGATGGTTGTATATGGTTATATGAAGAAGTAGGATAGAATAGGGATTAATAACCTTGATTATGCACAAATTGTTTTGAGTTTGTTTGTGTGTATTTTCATATGATTTCCATCTAGTGAATAAAGGGATAAAATTCATGTATATATATATTGATCTTGTGCTTGGTAGGGTTAGAAATAGGTCTAGGCCAACCCTAGGTGTCTTTAGGATTGAAAAGATAAATGTTGGGGTTAGAAATTATGGTTATGTAAATATTGTTCCTAAAAAATATTTATATGCCTTTCCCTATCTATAAAATCTACCTTTTACCTCTACTTATACTCTGACCTTGCTTTACCATGCAAGTACTTGTTTATATCTTGATAATGCTTGATCAATCTCTCTACTAGGATCATAAGCTTCCTTGCATTCATATAGTCCTCTTTGACCTTTAATAAATATCACTCCTCATATACCTCTATACTCTCATGCTTCATGGTACATACCCATTATCTCAAATAGATATTTCATCACTTCCCTCTCTTGCATGGTTTAACCTTGCTCATTCCTTGATATAGGTCCATAGGCTAAAATATTAATACCTAGTTCCAATTATTATCATATCATCATTAGGTCCCATATTTCCATCTATATATCTATTAAAAATACCATACACATCAAAACAAATAACACAATCTAAAATTTAGAACTCTCTACCAATCTCCACTTTCCTCCTTAAGGCCTATCCTCTAGTAACCCTATTTTAACATAAACTTATAATGTATGAAAATTATACAATAATTAGAATTAAAAAATGACACTTTAAGATACCATTTATTCCCTTCCTACTTCACAATAATTTTCATGACACAACTCCTAAGGGATACCTACCAGCTTAACACCCCCTTCCATTAATTAGGTTTGTTTAAGCTAAAGCAATCCCATAGACCTAGATACTATATTGTAAAATAACGTAAAAAATTAAAACCTCAAAAATATTATATATTTGGTAAAAACACATGATATTACCAAATTTCATCAATTTGTTTTGGTTCGAAAGAAGGTTATTTGAGTTTCAAAGTAAAAACCCTAGGTCTAGTTGTACACGGGCCTATAGGTAGCTGAAGGCATATAAAATAGGAAAAAAAGAGTTTTAAGAAACTTAAAATACCTAATACTTGGAATATGTCATTCTAAATTCCATTAACCTTCTCCAATAGCTAATTGGTCTTATACAATACTCAAAAGGCTCTAACATGCAATATTCCATAATTTTGTGTGATCTTTATAGGATTGTGTCTAAAACTGATTGAAATCTTGACCTTATGCCTATGTAATATTATTCCAAGAGGAATATTTATAATTAAAAACCATCCATTATTTATATGACTCTCCACTCTCTAAGTTAATTCAACAAACCTCTAACACAAATCACTTCCTTGCTCTATTTACTCTAATCACAGAGCTTTCTAATCTTGATCTATCTCCAACAGAGTTTTTCTACTCTATTATTTATGTTTTTATTGAAATTATTCATGTATTTTTCCTCTATCCTATTCTATATACATCAAATGATACTTTATAATATGGTATATATATTATATTCTTCAATAAAAACATTGAAACAAGTCTTAAGAAGACCTTACCAACTTCACATTTATGATTGTCTCAAACTAGATTACTTCACATAGGACTAGATTGTGTGTCAACACATGTACCTAGAGATTAATTTCAAGAACAAAATATAATAGTAAATAGATACCATAAAATAATACTCACACACTTTAATTAGTTATAAACCCACAAATACACTCTAAAAACATTCTTTGACTCATAAAATAGTTATATATAAAAGTTTTGCAAAAGAAGGCAAAGCTCATTCAAATATTGTTATTTATTGAAGCTCTCCACCTCTATCCATCATATCTCTCATATTATTAACCTACTAATACTCTCATAATATACTCACATTATTCATCTACATGCATTTGAACCTTTTATACTACCAAAACATGTAAGGTAACCTCCTATACCAATCCAACCCCATGTTGGGTGGCAGTTTCAAGACCAACTTTCTTGGATTACCTTTATTGATTCATGATTTTCACATTTAAATAATACTCACATACCTATTATGACCTTATAAGACCCAAAAAATCATTCACCAACCATTTATATTTCAAACAAAACCAAACTATCACTCTAGATCCTACTTCCTAATTTAAAATGTCAAAATATCCATTTTGGTAGGAAATCTATAAAGAGATAATAACACACCACTAAAATACTTATAAAACTCAAAAACCACCTAATGTCCCCTATAATACCTATAACACCCAAAAAAGACCAAAAATGTTCAAATGAAACTCTCAAGCATACTAACACCTCATATCAACTTGTGATGTTTTGCATCAAATTCCCCAAGTGGGAGAATTTGAGATCTTAATGTAATTATATTTGTCTAAATTATTTATAATTTTCAAATTATTCATATTATTATTTTCTAATCTCTGCTTTATAATTCTCTTATTATCTTTCTCCTTTTTCCTTAGCTAGTTCTTCTTTCTTTGTCTCCTTTTTTTGTCTTGCCTCTTTGCTAACTCATCTTCTATCTTCATGAAGTATATGACCTATTGTAACTCTTTGTATCCCTTATATTTAATCTCGTCCATCTCTTATTTATCTTCATTTATTTCTTGGTATTCAATCTCAGTGTCTTTAACTTCTACATTTAATATTTCAATTGTGAAAATTTGTATTTCTTTCAACGTGTTCTCTGGTATATGGTTTCTCCTTGCCTTCATAATTTATCTTGGTATATATGACATTAATTCATATCATATATCTATTTTTTATTTTTTTATATACTTCACCATATTCTTATATTTTTTTTAGGATTCAAAACATATCCTTATTCTTCATTTTTTAATATTTTATTCAATCTACAATTTGCATGCTTGTCCTCATACAACTATCCTTGTGTTTGTTCTATATTTTTTTTATATATCCTTTTAAATCTTCATGAATAATTCACCTTTGTTTTTATTATTTTGTTATTCTTTACAAGACATTATGTTTTGTACCATTCCTTTCTGAATTTCCTATTCATCATATGTATGTATGTATGTATATTACTATTCCCATACACATCCAAATAAATAACACAATCTCAAATTCATAACTCTCAACCAATCTCTACTTTCCTCCTTAAGGCTTATCTTCTAATAGCCCTATTTTCACACAAACCTAGTAGGTATGAACAATATACAAGGATTATAATCAATATAAGGACACTTTAATATACCATTTATCCCCTTCCTTCTTAAAAAGAGTTTCATGACACAACTCTGAAGGGATACCTACTAACTTAATGCCCCCTTCTATCAATTAGTTCTTTTTAGGCCTAAATCAATCCCATAAACCTAGATATTGTACTATACACTCAAGTAAAAACATAAAACCTAAAACATATTCTATATCTTGTCAAAATATATACTATTAAAAAAATTCATCAATTTTTCTTGGTTTTAAAGAAATTTATTTGATTTTCAAGGCTAAGACCCTAGGTCTAGTTGTACATAGTTATGTAGGTTGTTAAGGGCATATAAAATTGTCTAAAATGAGTTTTAAGAAACTTCAAACATGCTTAAGACTTGTAATAGGTATTACACAACTCCCTTCACCCTCTCCAATATCTAATTGGTCTTAGACAATACTAAAAAGGCTCTAACATGTAATATTCTAAAATTTTGTGTGTTCTTTATAGGAGTGTGTCTAAAACTAACTATAATCTTGAACTTAAGCATATGTAATCTTGTTATAAGGGGAATATTTAATATTAAAATCCATAAATTATTTATATAACTCTCCACTCTTAAAATTAATTAAATAAAAATCTAACAAACATCACTTCCTTGCTCTCTTTACTTAGATCATAGAGTTTAATAATCTTGAGCTACAACCAAAAGAGTTTTTATATTCTATTTCTTGTTGTTTTTATTGATCTTATTCATTTATTTTTCCTCTATACTCTTATTTATACATCCAATGAGGCTTTATAATAGGTTATTTAGCTTCTATCCTTGAAGGAAAACATTGAAATAAGTCTCAACAAGACCTTATGAACTTTAAACTTATCACTGTCTCAAACAAAATTGTTCCACATACTATATGTCAACACTTTTGCCTAGATATAAATTGTAAAAACACAATATAATATTAAATAAAACCATAAAAAAATACTCACACACTTTAAGTGACTAGAAACCTACAAATAAACTCTTAAAACATTCTTTGATTCAGAAAACAATCATACACAAAATTTTTGCAAAATAAGGCAGAGTTCATTCAAATCTTATTCTTTCTTGAGGCTCTCCACCTCTCTCCAAAACATTCAAGATATCCTCTTATACCAATCTAACCCCACATAGGGTGGTAGTTACAAGACCAAATTTATTGGCTTGAATTTATTGATTCATGTATTTAACATTGAAAGAAAATTCACACACATCTTATTACCTTCTATGTCCCAACACAACATTCACTAACCATTTGTATTGCAAGCAAAACCAAAAATACCACTCTAGAGTGGGAGAAGATAGAAATGAATGTCTATGTTGTAGAAGCTATAAAAATTGTTGATAAGTGAACACAAATATGGTGTCACTAAATAAATATCACCAAGCTATGAATAAGTAATTTAATAAGTAATAACCTTATGACATGTCTAGAGAAAATATCCCAAAAACTCAATCAAAAAACATATATGTTCTAAGAAGTACAAGAGTCTAATAACTATATGAGTGGATGAAGACACTACTCAAACATCACCATAAAAATATTAGAACACACTAGAATAGTTTTGAAGCTATCAGATACTTTCAATAGGTGATCCTGATGTTTAAGATACAATCAAGGAAAAGATATTGAAAATATTTAAAAAGTGTGTAATGATAAGAGCACACACGAATAGACACATGCTATGGAACTATATCACTATAACTAAAAGATATTCTAATGAAATATAAGACATGTAGTAATCTTTATATGGGTTATATAAAATAATGTGCCCAATAAGATACCCATTTACAATGGAGGATTTTATTATATGTAAGAAAAATTATTAAAAAATTAAAGACACTAATAAAGGGGCATTGAATTTGTATCCATAGAATAATGTAAGGTGTTAAGAAATTGGCCTTGAAAAAGACACAAACTCTAAAAATATACTAAATAGAAGATGGTCTAATAGAATGTGAGTATGTTGGATGAATTCAATAATGCCAATTAGGCATGTAAACTAAGAATAGGCACTGATATAGAAAAAATAAATGAGGGGTCTGACCACTTATCAAACTAGGACCCACCCATTGGTCTTCAACAAATGGAATGATAAGATGTAGAGTGTAGGGGTACTAGCTTCCATGGCTTAGAAATACTATTAATAAATGTAACATAAGGGCCAATTTTATAGGTCCATCAATGTTGAGTGGAATATTGAAATTATCTTTGTGTGAGTCCATCATTGATCAAGTGATGTGGTCACATGTGCATAGATTTAGAATTAATGTACAAGATAAGTAAAATGCATGAATTCACTGATTAAATTCATTCTATTATTATTCATTACAAATTCACTTATATATTTCTCAATATATAGGAAAGAGAGAGTGGGTAGACAACCTATAGTGGGTATGTCAACACTATGTTCAAAAACCAAAGTGGTAGACAACTCATAATGGAGTGTGGGCCACTCATAGTAGAGTGTGAACTCACTCATATTATAATCCATGTATAAGCCAGTCATGATGGATAATGACTATCTTATGCACTAAACACATGTGCACATAATTAAACATTTAATTATTCACTAAACATATGTGCACACTAATATTTCCTAAGTAAGATTAAAGTGAAGAAGTATGAGAGGTTCCCAAAGGTAAAAATAGTTTGGGTGAAAACATTTTTCACACCAATACCCTCCCTTAAGTGTAACTTGGAAGGAAATCAAATTTCAAACACCTAAAAAATAATGGGTCATGGAAACAAGCCCTAATGAGGTACCCATGTACAAAATGACCCCATCAAGCACAAGAGAGAAGAATAAAAACCATAGGAAAAAACTCCCCCATATGAAGGGATGAACAAATAAGGTCAAGTGACTGAAATTGAAGTAGTGGTGAAACTAAGTATCCCTACAGATGCCAATTAATCTTACCACAATACATGGATGTCAAGTCTTTGTAACCTGTTTAACCTTTAAAATGTTTTTCTAGGCTTAGTTTACCTAGATACTTATTATATGGGTATATATAAATGAATAATCATAAGGGTCATAAACAGATCTATAAAAAAATAATTAGGTGCTAAACTCAGATATAAACATACACTAAATTTCTTATGATAAAAAAATACTAAGTGAAATTATGTTAGATATATAGATGACAAATAAGTAATGTACTTAGCTTATTTTTATGTTAATTTAGTTATAGATATAGAATAGGTAGGAAGCAAATTGGAAGACAGTTCTAGAATAGTCATTAGACTCTGATTTGGATCAATGGACACTAATGTCATCCTCGGATGGTTGCATCGATGTTATATATAAACATGATGTAAGTGTCCTATATGGAATAATTGTTGGAAAAGGATGTGACCACCTATATGATTTTGGTTTTATCTTCACCTTCACTCTAGTGCATTTAGATTTGGGCCATGGACTATCTCTCCTCATAAATTTTTAAAAGCCTAGTTTTTCATCTTAATAGTGACCTTGGGGAAAAATGGGATGGTGGGTACATGGTGTTGAGATAACCCCAAATATCCCTCTATTAGTAAGCATTACCTATATATCTAATAATCTAAAAATGTTCTTAGATTGTGTTGCTTTCCCCTATATATTTTCTTGTGTTTATATCATGTAATATGTGCAAAGTACAATAGTGACCTAGCTTGTAACTTACAAAATATAACTCTTGGGATAATATTTCATTACTTCAATCCTATATATTTTTTGTCCTTATGACTAATATGGAAATACAAAAACTTTTCTCAATTGAATCTTTTTGATAATTTTCTTTGGTCTCTTTTGATCTATTGTATGTTTTGTAAGTGAGGAATGAATGAGGGTTGATATTATATTGATATCAATCCCTTTGTAAAAGTAACTCACATTAAATAACTTAGGATAACTATTAGGATACACTTAATTTGTAAATTTGATGACTTTAGGACATTAAACACTTGCATCGAGTCAAGAAACTAGTTTCAATATAGGTGTATGTCTTGGATGTTAGTGTCCAGGGAGCAGGAATGTAAGTATAGACTCAAAACTTATAAAGGTCAAATATAAGTAGGTTTTAGGCATTATGGACAAGATATAAGGCTTGAGCCATCAACATAAGGCTGTTCAAACTAAGAGATAGGGTAAGGGGCACAATATATAGAATATGTGAGACTTCAAAAAATGGAAAAGGTCTGTACTAAGAGGAATAGCCAAGATCTAAGTTTTCCAAGTTTACAATATTGAGTTGCTATATAGTTTTAAAATAGTGTCTACATTCTCCCCCTTTAATCTAGTAATGAAATTACTAGCTAAAAATAAAGGAATGTGTATCTAGTATGTATAACACACTTTATCTTTATGTGATCCCAACGTGAGTGCTTGTTGGTGATTAACCTACAACTAAGAACATGTTAAAGTATATAATCATTACATATAATCTATAATTTGAAATTATTAAAAGATTGAAATTTAAAGAGCAAGGTTTACGGTTACCCTTGTGTGTCGATGTAATTGCCTTGCATATTCGCAAGCTTGTTTTGAAAATACGTGTCATTGTAAAGATCTAAAAATAAGATTATATATATATATATATAAGCAATTTATAGAGTTATATCTATATATATATATATATAGAGAGAGAGAGAGAGAGAGAGAAATTGGAAGGCACATTTCCCCTAACCTTGGTGAAAAGGTTAGTTGCCACATGGAAATCAATATTAGCTCAATTATTCAACCCAATGATACTTATAAATTGGTAATGTTGAATGATATAATGAATTCTAACCTAAAACTTGGAAATATTGAGTTATTTAATCACCTCAACCATACCAAAAGTGAAAAACTATTACAGTAGATTGGATTACTATAGTCTATAAAAATTGACCTTCGGTATTAGTATGTAAAAGTCCATGATATGGTAATATTATATATAAGAGTTTTGAAATATGAAACTTATTTGGATTTTGAAATATTTAGGCACACATTAAATAGCATATGCATTTTAGATATGTCTCATGCTAAAACTATGTATAACAATGGTACCAATGTATATAATTCTACCAAAATTATGAATCTAAATTTATATAATTATGGCCTTTGGATAATTTGGAAACTAAGTGTGTAAAACACACTTCTAAATAATTTCCCCACTTTATATGGAGAAATATTAAAATTTAAATAAGTACCAATGTAGAGAACATGTTTCCAAAACATGCCCCCACTATAATCTGGAGATGTTAAGTACTAAATAAGTATGGATAAAATTCTTCCAATTAATACCCCCATTGAATCTAAAAACTATGAATGTGTGGAATCCATGCTTATCTAACATTCCCTCACTAAATCTAAAAATTAATATAAGTACCCAATACTAAACAAGTGTGGATAACATACTTCCAAATCATACCCCCACTAAATTTAAAATGTGCCAAATGTGAAGAACATGTCTCTATGGCATTACCCCACTGATATTCCCCCTCTTTAAAGTGAGGTAATAATATAAACTAGTAGTTACCTTACCTTAAAATGATAAAACAATTGTATAATATCTGAAAGTAACCATGTAGCATATAAAATGAACATGTCTACGTAAATTTACCATTAAATAACGTAGAATAATGTGATCACATGAAGGCCTAATATGCATGATAAGGATCATGGAAACATATAGATATTTATATTACAAGTTCAACAAGTAAATTGGTCATACACAAAAAGAACACTCAAACTTAAGTCAAAAGGTAATGGTCTGAGGAGACCATAAAAAAGGGGCATGTTCAAATGTTTCACAATTTAAGGGATGTGAATTAGTCAGATGTACACAAAATAAATAATGATATATTCAAATTTATATAAAACAATCAATGACATATTCAAATTTAAAAGAAAGAAAACATATAGGCACAGGGGCTTCAAATAAAGGATCATATTCAAATGATTTAATAATCAAGATAATATCAATACAAGGCACACAAGGAAGAGCATAGAAGAAATCATAAGCAACCAAGATAAACATATCATAGTAACTCATGAATAAAACATGTTATCAAAAAGTGTTAAGTATATAACATATCAAGTACCCAATAAAATATATAATCATGGATAAAGGTATGTGTAAGTATATATATGATATCAAAACATGAAAATGTATAGTGGCAATAGAATGATATAACTTGTGAGTATCATGATCATGAGTAGACGGAAGGCCTAGCATCCAAAATAATAATAAATCATGTATATTTGTATGTATGTATCATACTCATGTAGAATCATGACACATATGTGTATGTAGAAGTAATTGATGTACCATCCATTAACATAGAACTAACACATAGATGCCAAGAAGCCACTAGAATATGTAGGTGTTGAAAATGTTTTTGAATTTTTGATTTTTTTTTGTATTTTTTGGGGATGTTTGAAGAAACTAACCCATGATTTCATCTAATAAATGGTCATAGGTATATTCCCCACTTGGTTCTTGAAAACATTAATTTGGATCTCTTACATTATTTGAATCATAATTGGTCAAGTTGAAAAGTTACATTGTATGTTCTTCCTCATCCTTTGCATGTGTAGTAGAAGGATTAATGTTATCATTTGGAGCATGTATTAATTTGAATTCATGAGAAAAAAATAACTTGTTGATTTGGATCATTTTTTCTTTCATTTGGTATATCCAAAGAGCTCCTAGTTTAAATTCATATGGAGATGTGATAGGCATAACCTAAACCCATGATGAATTACTTTACGACCACAAGAAATTAGTATTATTATGTTTCCCAATGAGTCTTTCCAACCTCATTTATTTTTTAATTTTTTTAGATAAAATATATTTTTTTCTAAGCATCTTACGTTACAAGTAGTTTTCATTTATGTAGGATCAATATGGCTATGCCAAAAATAAATACCACCCATGAATAAGGCAATTTTTAAATATTGTTGGTGTGGATACTTTTTGTTTTGTTAATTTTGGGATTATTTCATAAGATATGGACTTTGGATTGGCCCCATGTTGAGTAAAATTTTCAAATTGGTCATATAAATATTATGGATACCACTTTTTTGTTCATAATGCTCCTTACATAGTTTATCTCCTTCCTTTGTGTGAGGTATAAAAATTTTGTATTTTGAGGGAGGTATGTTAAGTTCCTTTGGGTTAATAAGGATGAATGAAGCATATCTATGCACATACACATATATATGTGTAAATGGATCATATTTTTACACAATTCCCATTCCTTTAATGGTGAAATAATCCCTTGACTAAAAATAAATTACAATTCCAAATCTGAGGGTCTAAATGCTAGCTCATATGATGTACTTTTGAATAAAATAGTATAATATTGAAGGGATTCATTATTAGGTGGCTTAAAATTGTGAAAATGTTCTAATTTAAGTTTGGGCACTTTATGGATATTAAAATCCATGAATAATGCATCTTATAATTATGCCAAAATAGTTAAGGAACCTTTTGATAGGATATAGAACCAACTTTGAGTCTCATCTAAAATGCTCATGTGGAATACTTTTATCAATAGTTTTTCATCCTTTGCCCATTGAAAAAAATAATGTACATAGTTAATAAAGTTATAAAATAGGTCCTTATGTCTCAATAAGAGAGGTAAATCTAGTAGTTTAAAATCTTCCAGATAAGGATATTCATGTATACATTTTATGAGAGGTTGTTTGTTAAATGAAGTCACATTTACATTAGTATTATGGAAATTCATTTTCATTTGAAGTATAGAAAAAATATTTTGAAAATCCCAATAGTGGTCATCATAGACATAAGATATTCCACTAGAATTTGGTGTTTGTCATAGGTGTTATCAATGGTTCTAACCCATCACATTTTTTGAATTGAGGCATATGAGTATCATCATCCTTATGTATAATAAGTAAAAATTCATTATCAATAAATTTAGGATATTTCAGTAGTGGTATGGGATATTTAAAGTTTGGTATTTTTGGTATATCATTTGAATAGCTTGGACCATTAGTAGAATTTGTTTCATTTACCTTTGGTAAGGGTATAAAAATTTGAGCTTGAGAAATATTTTGTAAAGGCACCTTTTTAATATATAATTTTTTTTAAATGAAGGTAGGAAAAACCATCACCCTTGATAAGGGGGATGTTGTTTCAGAATGTATATATTATGGGGGTTTGAATTAGTTTGCTTTAAGGTATGTCCCCCTTATAAGTTATTGATAGATCATCCATAATTTCTTTGTGTATTTGTCATAACTTTTGATAATTAAATGAAGGAGCCTCTTGGTCATATGTACCCACTTTTGTGTAAAATGTGCATGAAGAACATGTTTAGATGACTTTCCTTGTTGGAAAATCATGTATTTTTATGAAAACCCCAATCTTTGTTAGTTTATATTATTATATTTAAGATATACATTGTAGGTTATACCTTATTCATGTTTGCCCAATCCTTGGCCTTGGTATCCATATGTTATCAAATATCAAATTCTAAAATTATATGATGGTGTTATAGGAAAAATGTGTAAATACTCTTTATATTCCTTAATATGGAAAAAATCATCTCTTGAAATGGTGAGAGTATGAACCTGATTATAGGGATGGTAGCTACCACCATTAAAATATTTTATATTTAAGGATTTAATATTTGTAAGAATACAATAGTAATCAATTTTCACCCCTTCATTAAGATAAAATTGGAGGGATTCATAATCATAGTCATCAAATTAATCGATATCATCCATGATGGGAAATATAAATAACACAAATATTATGATAAAGCAGGTAATAAACATCCTAAGTGTTACACTTAGGTAAAATGATGTTTAAATGTTAGTTTCACCAAATGTTTAACCCTAAAAAAGTGTTTTTTAGTTTCAGGTTACCTAGATACTTATTAAATGGGTATATGGAAATTAATAAGCACATGAATGATAATCAAAACTACAACATGCCAATTGGGTGCTAAATTTAGATATAAAAATACACTAAATGTCTTATGTTAATTTATGATTAAAATATAAGTACAAATATGTTGGATATATAAATGACAAATACTTAATGTACTTATCTTATTATAATGCTAATGTAGTTCTTGATCTAGAGTAGGTAGGAAGTAGACTAGAAGATGATTCTAGAATAGTCATCATATTCTTATGTAGATGCTTTTAGAGCCATAGACACTAATATTAGCCTAGGATGGTTATGTCAATTCTAATATCTAAACTCAATTAAAGTGTCCTATAAATAATACATATTATAAAAGGATATGACCACTTGGATGCTTTTGGGTTCATCTTCACCTTCTCTATAGTGCATTTAGATCTAGTTCATAGACTATCATGCCTCATGAATTTGCATAACTCAATGCAAGGGACCTATATGGAATACCTATTATAAAAGGATATTACCACATATATGCTTTTGGGTTCATCTTCTCTATAGTGCATTCAAATCTAGTTCATGGATTGTCATTCCTCATAAATTTGCAAAACTCTAGGTTTTCATCTTCATATTGACCTTGATTAAAAATTGGCTAGTGGGCATATAGTGTCAATATAACTCCAAAGACCCTATACTATTGATTGTTACACACACACACACACACAGATATATATATATATATATATATATATATATATATATATATACAAATAGGGCCTTAGACTGATATAGTTCTCTCTTACCTATTGGCTTGTGTTTTAATCATGCAATCTATGCATAACAAGTATAATAGTAACCTAGCTTGTAACTTGGAAAAATAACTCTTAGGCTGATCCTTCAGTACTTAAAACTTGTATATGTGTTATCACTATGATTTATATTTAATAGGAAATATTTACTCAATTTAATTCTTGATTAAATTCTTTTGATAAGTTACCGTGGTCTCTTTTGCTCTTTTGTAGGTATTTTATGTTTTGTAGGTGAAAAATGAATAAGGTTTGATCTTTTATTTATATCAATCCCTTTCGAGAAGTAAATCATGTTAAATAACTTAGGTATAACATTAGGATACATTTAATTTTAAATTTGATGAATTTATGGCACTAGACACTTGTGTTGCGTCAGGGCAAGTTGATCCAGGTGTTTATCCTAGATGTTAGTGTCCAAGGAGTAGGAAAGTAAGTATAGAATCAAAACTTATAGTGGAAGATAAGAAAGTTTTAAGAATTATAGAAAATATAAAATGCCTATTTCTTCAACATAATATTGTTCAAACTAAAAGATAGGCCAGGGGGCACAAGATAAAGTAGGTTTGAGACTTTAGAAAGTGGGAAAGGTCTAGAACTGAGAAGAATAACCAAAATATGAGTTTTCCAAGTGTACAATATTGAGGTGGTATATAATTTTAAAATATTTTATACATAACCACTAAGTTAAATTAGTAATTTATACTCAATATTAGGATAAATAGAAATAAAAACTAATCCCCAAAGTGTTGGATAATAGAATGAACTCAAGGAATGATTTCATGAACACCCCTCCCCTTAATGTTGAATATGAAAAATATGGAAATGAATGTAAATACTCAAGTTGTGAAAAATGAACAAAAATATTGGTGTCAGCAAACAAAGGTCACTAATCTATGAATAAGTACATCAAGAATTAATGGCCCCATAATGTGTCTAGAAAAATTATCCCACAAACCCAATAAAAAAACCAAATATAATTGAGAAGTATATAATTCCAATAACTATATGAGTGGATTAATCCATAAGTAAAAAAAATACTATGAATATTGGAACACACTAGAATAACTCTAAAACTATTAGAGACTTTCAACAAGTGATCCTGATTCCAAATATACAATCAAGGAAAAAACGCTGAAAATAGTGAAAAAGTGTGCAATGATAAAAGTGCACACACATAAACACATGTTATGGTAGTATCTTAGTGAAGGTGAAATATAATATAAATTAAAATGAGACATAATAATCATCAGATGGGTTTCAAAAAATAATGTGCCTAAAGACACCCATTCACAATGGAGGAATAACTTTTTTATGTGTGAGAAAAATTATGAAAAAACTCAAGGTTTAAAAAAAGGGACTTAAATAATGTCTCTAAAGAAGAATACAATGTACTAATCAAGATTCCTTAAATGATACATGACACAAACTAAATTGTGCCAAATTATACTCTTCATATATGTGCTAAATGAAGGAGGGTTTGGTAACATGTGAGCATGTTGGATGAAGTTTGTAAAATTCCAAATAGACCTGTAGAATAAGTAGGGGTGATTATGTGGGAAAAAAATTACGTGATGTGGGTCTCACCACTTTTCAGACTAGTCCCCACCTCCTATTCTTCATCAAAATGGATGATGAGCCATATAGAGTAGCAAAATGTCCACCATATATTAGTGAGATTGTTGCCAAATGTAGTGGTATGGCCAAGTATAGAGGTTTACCAATGTTGGGTAGAATCTTGGATGAAGATAACTAATTTATCTTCTTGTGTGATCCCATCATTGACCAAGTGAGTTGGTCTCATGTGCAATTTTTTTTTGAGAAAATTACATAAACAACTCTAATTGGTTGTTTTAGAATAAACACCTTGACAACTTAATTTGGCATGACAATGTAGATTTGTTTTATTATTGATAAAAATTGATTTAAAACTCAATTTTTTTTGTGATAAAAATTATTAGAAGAAAATATTTTACCAAATCATATTGGTCAAGTTGTTTTGTTTTTTATTTACAATAATCAATAAAACTATGATAACTTTAACATTTCTTAATTCAATTCAAAAGTTAAAAATGTTTTAAAAAATTAAAAATGAGACACACAAAACCCATAATTTTTCTAAGTGGTTTTTTGTATTTTTAAACCATTTTGAAAAATAATAGACATTTTTGATAAAAATTAATTTGTAAAAAAAGGAGCCTTTGATGTCCAACTGGGATGAAACTAGAGGTGAATTTATGTTTTTTGGGCAATCTAGATGTGCTGGTGAGATCTAATTTCTTTTTCAATCTCCAAAATTAAACTTAAAAAATAAAACACTCAAAGAGGATCCCCCCAAATCTGATATTTCCTTTTAAACCTTTTTTGATTTTCAAGACTACCCTCGAAAGGATGCAAAAGAAGAGCATACTCATTGTGTAAGGAAATAAATAGAACTCAAACTCCTAAGAGGTTACCCAAGGTACTCAAACCACTTTGATACCATGTTAGATTTGGATAATATATCCTACACATGATTCTAATACATAAAGCAAGAAATCTCAAATTATAAATTAAGCATGGTAAGAATAAAATATATTCCTATCAAGGATGCTGAATTCATGTAAGACAAGTACAAACGCCATAATTCATTGATTTCATTAATTCCATCATTCTTCATTTCAAATTTCATATTTAACATTACAAATTCAATAATATAATGTTAAATATATATGAAATATATAGTGGGGTAGACAACCATAGTGGGTATGTCAACACTATGTGTACACACCGAAGTGGGGTTTGTACCCATTAATAGTAGAGTGTGCACCCACTCATGGTGGATAATGATGAGATTGTGCACGCAATTAAGCCCATAATTATGCACTAAGAATATGTCCACACTATTAATACCTAAGAAATATTAAATCGAATCAGTGTGAAATGAACTAAAAGGTAAAACTAGTTTTGGTGAGAATCCTTTTCACACCAATAAGATGATATACTAAACTAGATGCTTCCCCTAGTATATTTTTCCTTCAAATGAATCAGACCTTATTTTGTAACTTATAAGACTTGAATGGTAATATAAACAACTAAATTTTGGATTCCTTCACTTATGGGTGTATATGGTAGTTTTTTTATGATGTAAAAAGGTTGGGAGGTGAGCCCCTCCTTTCCTTTTCCTTGAGGTTGTATGTATGGAACTTGTGGAATTATTTGGAGCTTGAAAGTTATTTTTAAAAAATGTAATGTTTTATCTTTAGATGTTTTTAAGTCTTGTAACACTTATAATATTAATTATAAGAATTGTAATTTTTCTTTATGTTAATAACAAAAGGAAATTTGTAATTATCATTTGATATCATCTTAATTATAAACCTCTTAATTATTGTTTTAAATAAATAACAAAAGGAAATTTGTAATAAGGATTTGATTTAAGTGTGAATATTGTCTCTCTTCTAATCTCTTGAAGATAATTTTTAATGGATTATGAATGAAAATAATGATTTTATTTATGAAAATGAAAGTGTATTTATGTTTTTGATAGCTTAAAAAACATGTTCTATTATGCATAATAAAAGACTGGTTTGTCATTTTCCTTAAACTTAGTAAAACCCCTTGTAGAGCTTAAGGCCTTCAAGAGATTGCTTTGGTTTTATATAATTTAAGCATATCAAATATTACCAAAATATTAAAAAATAAATTATTTATAAATTATACTCTACTAAGAATATGTATAATTTCATAGATTAATTATAGGAGCCAAGGTTTAAACTATATGAATTCTTGAAGTTAAAATTACTATTTTCCTATTAATCCTTAATAAAAATAGTCTATGTTCTATTTAACCCTTTTTTAATTAGTTTTGAAAAAGGTTTAAAGTTTTTAATGACATATATACAAAGATGAATAAAACTATTCTAAATCAAGCCAATTAATTGAAAACCCAAATAAATGAATATTTTAAATTAAGTGTTGAGTTATGTTAAATATATAAACCACATTTAAAATATTAATTTAATTTCATAAACACTAGGAAGAGATAACACTTATCTTATTTTAAAATGTGTAGGTAGATTTGAGATCTATAGAGGTGGAAATACGCATGAACAAGATCAAGAACTAGTTTTCAGATTCTAGAAATATTATTTTTAGAAGCCTAGAAACATGCATCAACCTTTGGACATTTACATCAACTTAGTTTTCCTAATCCCAATTATTATGTCTAGTATGAAATATTTGTTATATTTTAAAGTGAACACAAGGAACCTATTAGGTTTTATATCACATTTTTATGCACACATGTTAAATATGATTTATGTGTGGATCAAACCCTAGCTCTTCACCTTCAGTCTTTACATCTTACCAAAAATGGGTTAGTAGGATTATATTTTTGAATTGACCCAAAATACCCATATGTTAATGGGCACTACCTACACAACCAATGCTTCAAAAAAGGCTTTAGACATATTTAGTTCTCCCCTAGTTGTTGGCTTATGTGTGCACAAGGGTGAAATATACTATATAAAAAGGCAAGCAATGATCTAGCTTATATTTCTACAAATACTACTCATGGGTTATTATGTAAATGATTTATCCTTATTATATGACTTTTCATATGATGAAGATGAAAATAGAGACCTATAGGGTATTAGAACTTATTTTTGTAATCAATTGAATGAGTTTAAATAAGTGCTTGCTTGGTGTTTTCTAGATATGTAATTAATAGGCTTATATTTGTAATTATACCACACCTTTTGTAAATATCTCATGGTAGGGTTAAATAAGACAAATATACTAACCCATATGTTTCAAAACATTTAAAATTTGGGTTACTTTTGAGGACTAGACACTTGATAATAATCTAGAAAATTGTATCAATGCAAGTGTCCTTATATTGGACACAAGTGTCTAGTAGTCTAATAAGCTAATGAGGATATAAAACTGATAGTGAAGGATATATATCAGGTTTTAATCTTTATATACATTTTGGTAAATCTAGGTCCTCAAAAATGATAGGGATAGACCATAAAATAAATAGTTAGGCATGGCGAGATGGTGAATTTGAGCCTTTTGGAAACAAGGAGTTATATAACTAAAGGTTAGAGCCTTATAGGTATTTTTTATAATATAAATCATATTTTATTATCTTCATTCCTCCTTTTAATCTAATAATTCATAAGTACAAAATTACTAGATTAAAGGAAATAAATGTGTACATAGGTGTGTAAGACATACCTTTCCTTTGTTTGATCCACTTTTAATGTTTTTATGGTACATGACCTATAAATAAGAGCATGTTATAGTATAAATTATTACATATAATCTAAAATTTAATACAATTTAAATTCTTGAAAATAAATAGATAAAGGAAGGAGTACACCTGTGTGTTGATACAACCATGTTTCCCCTTGGTACTTTGACTCGATAAAGATTCTACCTTACAAATAATTAGAGCTAAGAGAGGTGAAAAATTTAACCATGTAGATTTAAAGATGGAAATTTGGAGGTATTTATTCCCTAAATCTAGTGTAAGGGTGAATTGTGACATGATTATTGAGATCATTGAATATCAATCGCACAATTCAAGTGATAGTATAATAAAATCCAAGCTAAGTGGTATAACCAAATCAACCTATAAAAGGTAAGTAATATTAAGACAATAAGTTGATTTAGTCTCAATCACACTAATAAAATAATTCAACTTATATATATATATAATATTTAAAATAGTGCTTCCTCATTAAAATGGTGCTTCTTGGTAAAGTATCGATACTTCTAGGTAAATAAGTGTATGATTAGAAAATATAGAATTCAAACTAATCTAAGGAAACAAACATATATTATCCTATTATAAACTCAAATCAGCCTTTAAAATAAAACACTCAAATAGGAACCCCACAAATATGATATTTCCTTTTTAAAAAAATTATTTTCAAAACCACCCTCAAAAGGAAGCAAGAGAAGAGAATACTTGGTGTGTAAGGAAATAAATAGAACTCAAACTACTTATAGGTTACCCAAGGTACTCAACCCACTATTATACCATGTTATATTTGGATAATATATCCTACATAGGATTCTAAGACCTACAATAATAAATCTTATGTTAGATACTAGGTTTGATAAGAATAAAATGTATTCTTCTCAAGAATGCAAAATTCTTGTAAGACAAGTGCAAATGCCATAATTTATTGATTTCATTCATTCCACCATTATTTATTTAAAATTTCACATTTGAAATTACAAATTTACTACTAGAGTGTTAAATATATATGAAATAGATATTGGGATAGACAACCATAGTGGGTATGTCAACACTATGTGTACACACCAAAGTGGGGTTGGCACCCATTGATAGTAGAGTGAGTAGCCACTCATGGTCTGAGAATGACTAGATTGTGCACATAATTAAGCCAATAATTGTGCACTAAACACATGTCCAAACTATTAATCCCTAAATATGCTTAAATTGAATAAGTGTGAAAGGAACCCAAAGGTTAAACTAGTTTTAGTGAGAACCCTTTTCAAACCATTAAGATGATACACTAAACTAGAGGCTTTTCTTAGTACATTTTTCCTTGAAATGAACTAGACCTTATTTTTTAACTTATAAAACTTGAATGGTAATATAAATAACTAAATTTTGGATTCCTTCACTTGGGGGTGTATATGGTAGTTTTTTGATGATGGAAATATGTTGGGAGGTGAGCCCCTCATTTCCTTTTCCTTAAGGTTATATTTATGGAACTTATGGAATTATTTGGAGCTTGAAAGTTATTTTTAAAAAAAGTAATGTTTTATATTTAGATGTTTTTAAGACTTGTAACACTCATAATATTAATTATAGTCATTTTAATTTTTATTCATGTGAATAAAAAAAGGAAATTTGTAATAATTATTTGATATCATATTAATTATAAGCCTTGTAATTGTTGTTTCATATGAAGAACAAAAGGAAAGTTGTTAAGCATTTGATTTAAGTGTGAAGATTGTCTCTTTATTCTAATCTCTTAAAGGAAATTTTTAATGGATTACAAATGAAATAATTATTTTATTTATGAAAATGAAAGTGTATTTATTATTTTGATATCTTAAAATACATGTTCTATTATGCATAATAAAAGACTAGTTTGTAATTTTCCTTAAACTTAGTAAAACCCCTTGTAGAGCTTAAGGCCTTCAAGAGATTGTTTTAGTTTTATAATTTTTATGCATATCAAATATTAAATAAATATTAAAAAATAAATTATTTATAAACTATACTCTAATAATAATATGTATAATTTCATAGATTGATTATAGGAGCCAAGGTTTAAAATATATGAATTGTTGAAGTTGAAATTACTATTTTACCCCTAATCATTAATAAAAATAGTCTAAGTTATATTTAACCATTTTTTAATTGGTTTTGAATGAGGGTTAAAGGTTAGAATGACATATACATAAGGATGGATAAAACTATTCTAAATCAAGCTAATTAATTGAAAACTCAGATAAATGAATATTCTAAATTAAATGTTGAGTTATGCTAAATATATAAATTACATTTAAATTGGTGATTTGATTACATAAAAACTATGAAGAGATAATTTTAATCTTATTTTAAAATGTTTAGGTAGATCTAAGATATGTAGAGGTGGAAACTGGCATGAACAAGATCAATAACTAGTTGTCAGATTTTATAAATATTATTTTTGGAGGCCTAGAAACTTGCATCAACTTTTGGATACTTACATAGACATAGGTGTCATAATCCTAATGATTATATCTAGTATGAAATATTTAATATATTTTAAAGTGACCACCAGGAACCTATTAGGTTTTATGTCACATTTTTATGCACATAGGCTATATATGACTATGTATGGATCAACCCCTAGTTCTTCACCTCTGGTCTTTATACCTTGCCAAAAATGGGTTCATGGGATCACATTTTTTAAATGAACCCAAATTACCCTATGTTAATGGGTGATATCTACATATCCAATTATTAAAAAAAAGGCCTCAAACATATGTAGTTCTCGCCTAGGTGTTGGCTTATGTGTGCCCAAGGGTGAAATATACTATATAAAAGGGTATGCAATGATCTAGCTTATAGTTTGAAAAATATTAATCATGGGTTTTTATTTAAATTCTTCAGCCCTATTATATGACTTTTCATATGACTAATATGAAAATAAGGAATAATATTGTATTATAACTTAGTTTTGTAATCAATTGAATGAGTTTGAATAGGTGTTTGCTTGGTATTTTCTAGATAGGTAATGAGTAGGCTTAGATTTTTCTTTATACCATACCTTTTATACATATCTAATATTAGGGTTCAATAAGATAAATAAACTAACCCATATGTTTCAAAACATTTAAAATTTGGTTTAATTTTGAGGACTAGACACTTCATAAGAATATGGACATTTGCAATAATACAAGTGTCCTTATATGGGACACAAGTGTCTAGTAGGATAAGAAGCTAATGAGGATCTAAAACTAATAGTTAATGATATATATCATTTTTTAGGATTTCTATACAATATAGGAAATCTAGGTCATCATAAATGATAGGGTTAGACCATAAAATAAATAGTTATGCATGGTGAGATGGTGAATTTGAGCCTTTTGGCAACAGGGAGGTCTATAACTAAAGGGTAGAGCCTTTCATGTATTTTTCAAGTATAAAAAATGATATTATATATAAATCATATTTTAGTATATGCATTCCTCCTTTTAATCTAATAATGCTTATATGATGAAATTACCAGGTTAAAAGAAATGAATGTGTATATAGGTGTGTATGACATACCTTTCCTTTATTTGAGCCACTTTTAGTGTTTCCATGGTTTAAAACATATAACTAAGAGAATTTTATAGTATAAATTTTTGAATATAATCTAAAATTTAACATAATTAAAATTCTTGAAAATAAAAAGAGAAAGGAAGGAATACACCTATTTGTCGATACAACCATGTTTCCCCTAGGTAATTTGAATTGATAAAGATTATCATTATGAAGAATTAGAGATAAGAGAAGTGAAAAATTTAACCTTGTATATTTAAAGAGTGATAGTGGGAGGTAATTATGCCCCCTATCTAGTGCAAGGGTGAGTTATGACATGATTATTGAGATCATTGAATATCAATCACACAATTCAAGTGATAGTTTAATAAAATCCAAGTTAAGTGGTATAACCAAATCAACATATAAAAGGGAAGTAATATTAAGCCATTAAGGGAATTTAGTCTCAATCACACTAATAAAATGATCCAACTCATACATACATACATACATATATTGCTTCCTCATTAAAATGGTGCTTCTCGGTAAAGTGTTGATGCTTCTAGGTAAATAAGTGTATGCTAAAAATAGATATAATGCAAACTAAGCTAAGGAAGCAAACACA
This sequence comes from Torreya grandis, assembly GCA_037957365.1. NCBI lineage: Eukaryota > Viridiplantae > Streptophyta > Pinopsida > Cupressales > Taxaceae > Torreya > Torreya grandis. The sequence continues at coordinate 468,025 of JARHVA010001083.1, forward strand.
AATGATCCTATTCTAAACTCAAATCAACCTCTCAAATAAAACACTCAAAGAGGAACCCTCAAAATCTGATATTTCCTTTTAAACCTTTTTGATTCAAATGAACCTACAAAATAAAACACTCAAAGAGGAACCCCCAAAATCTGATATTTCATTTTAATCCTTTTTTATTCTTAGGACCACCTTTGAAAGGATGCAAGAGGAGAGCATACTTGGTGTGCAATGAAATAAATAAAACTCAAAATCCTAAGAGGTTACCCAAGGTACTCAAACCACTATGATATCATGTTAGATTTATATAATATAGCCTACATAGGATTCTAAGACCTAAAGTAAGAAATCTTACGTTAGAGATTGAGATTGATAAGAATAAAATTTATTCCTATAAAGGATTAAAAATTCATGTAAGACAAGTGTAAATGCCATAATTCATTGATTTAATTAATTCTTCATTTAAAATTTCACATTTCACATTACAAATGCACTACTAAAGTGTTAAGAATATATGAAATAGATAGTGGGCAGATAAACATAGTGGGTATGTCAACACTGTGTGTACACACCAAAGTGGGGTTCGCACACACTAATAGTAGAGTGTGCACCCACTCATGGTAAATAATGACTAGATTGTGCACATAATTAAGCCCATAATTTTTCACTAAACACATTTCCACACTATTAAGCCCTAAATAAGCTTAAATTGAATAAGTGTGAAAGGAACGAAGGTAAAACTAGTTTTGGTGAGAATCCTTTTTAGACCAATAAGATGATGCACTAAACTAGAGGCTTTTCCTAGTATGTTTTACCTTCAAATGAACCAAACCTTATTTTGTAACTTATAAAACTTGAATGGTATTATAAATAACTAAATTTTGGATTCTTTAACTTGGGTGTGTATATGTTAGCTATTTTATGAGGGAAATAGGTTGGGAGGTGAGCCCCTACTTTATTTTTCCTTGAGGTTATATGTATGAAACTTGTGAAATTATTTTGAGATTGAAAGTTATTTTTTAAAAATGTAATGTCTTATCTTTAGATGTTTTTAAGCCTTGTAAAAATTATATTATTAATTATAAGCATTGTAATTTTTATTTATGTGAAGACCAAAAGTAAATTTGTAATAATCATTTGATATCATTTTAATTATAATCCTTGTAATTATTTTCTTATATGAAGGACAAAAGGAAAGTTGTAATAAGCATCTGATTTATGTATGAAGATTGTCTCTCTCTCTTCTAATCTCTTGAAGTAAATTTTTAATGGATTATGAATGAAAATAATGATTTTATTTATGAAAATGAAAGTGTATTTATGTTCTTGATATCTTAAAATACATGTTCTATTATGCATAATAAAAGACTACTTTTTAATTTTCCTTAAACTTAATAAAACCCCTTGTAGAGCTTAAGGCCTTCAAGGGAATGTTTTTGTTTTATAATTTTTATGCATATATAATATTATCTAAATATTAAAAAATAATTTTTTCATAAATTATACACTACTAATAATTTGTATAATTTCATAGATTAATTATAGGAGCCAAGGTTTAGAATATGTGAATTGTTTAAGTTGAAATTACTATTTTCCCCCTAATCCTTACTAAAAATAGTCTACATTCTATTTAGGAGCCAAGGTTTAAAATTTATGAATTGTTAAAGTTGAAATTACTAATTTCCCCTTAATCCTTAATAAAAATAGTCTAAGTTATGTTTAACCCTTTTTTAATTAGTTTTGAATGAGGGTTAAAGTTTAAAATGGCATATACACAAGGATGAATAAAAATATTCTAAATCAAGCCAATTAATTGAGAACTCAAAAAAATTAATATTATAAATTAAATGTTGAGTTATGATAAATATGTAAATAAAATTTAAAATATCAATTTAATTATATAAACACTAGGAAGAGATAATACTTAGCTTACTTTAAAATGTGTAGGTAGATCTAAGATATGTAGAGGTAGAAATAAACATGAACAATATGAATAACTAGTTGTCAGATTCTAAAAATATTATTTTTGGAGGCCTAAAAACTTGCATAAACCTTTGGACACTTACATCTCTGTAGGTGTCCTAATCCCAATGAATATGTCTAGTACTAAATATTCACTATATTTTGAAGTGACCATTAGGAACCTATTAGGTTTTATGTCACTTTTTTATGCACATAGAATATATATGATTATGTGTGGATCAAACCCTAATTCTTTACCTTTGGTCTTTATACTTAACCAAAAATGGGTTAGTAGGATCATACTTTTGAATTGACTCCAAATACCCCTATGTTAATGGGTAGTACCTATATAACAAATGCTTCAAAAAAGGCCTAAAAAATATGTAGTTCTCCCCTAGGTGTTGGCTTATGTGTGCACAAGGGTGAAATATACTATATGAAAAGACATGTAATGATTTATCTTGTAATTTGACAAATAATACTCATGATTTTTTATTTAAATGATTCAGCTCTATATATGACTTCTCATATGACTAATATGAAAATAGGGAAGAATAGGGTAGTATAAATTAGTTTTGTAATCAATTAAATGAATTTAAATAGTGCTTGCTTGGTATTTTATAAATGGATAATGTGTAGGATAAGATTTGTATTTATACCAAGCCTTTTGTAAATATCTCATGGTAGGGTTCAATAATACAAATAGACTAACCCATATGTTTCAAAACATTTAAAATTTGGATAACTATTGAGGAATAGTCTTGATAAGAATTTGGACATTTGCATCAATGTAAGTGTCTTTATATGGGACACAAAATTTTAGTAGGATATAATAATAATGAGTATCTAACACTAATAGTTAAGGATATATATAAGTTTTTAGGCTTTCTATTAGTGTAGGAAATCTAGGTCATCAGAAATGAAAGGGTTAGACCATAGAAATAAATAGTTAGGCATGGTGAGATGGTGAACTTGAGCCTTTTGGAAACAAGGAGGTCTATAACTGAAGGGTAGACCCTTATATGAATTTTTAAAGTATAAAATAATGATATAATATATAAATTAAATTTTAGTATGTAATTTCCTCCTTTTAATCTAATAATGCATAAGGATAAAATTACTAGGTTAAAGGAAATAAATGTGTAGATAGGTGTATATGGCATACCTTTCCTTTTATTTTAGCCATTTTTAATGTTTTTATGGTGTATGACATATGTATAAGATCATGTTAAAGTATAAATGAGTGCATATAATCTAAAATTTAACATAATTGAAATGCTTGAAAATAGAGAAAGCAAGGAAAGAGTACACCTATGTGTTGATACAACCATGTTTCCCCTCTGTACTTTGACTCAATAAATATTATTCATTATAAAGCATTTGAGATGAGAGAGGTGAAAATTTTAAAAATTTATATTTAAAGAGGGATATAGGGAGGTAATTATGTCCCCAATCTGGTGAAAGGGTGAGTTGTGAGATGATTATTGAGATCATTAAATATCAATCACATAATTCAAGTGATAGTATAATAAAATCCAAGTTAAGTGGTATAACTAAGTCAAGATATAAAAGGTAATTAATATTAAGCCATTAAAGGAATTTATTTTCAATAATACTAATAAATTGATCTAACTTATATATATAGAAAATAATTAAAACAAATTCCACATTAAAATTGTGCTTCTTGGTAAAGTATCAATGCTTCTAGGTAAATAAGTGTGTGAGTAGAAAATATAAAATACAAACTAAGCTAAGGAAAAAAACATAGATGATCTTATTATAAACTCAAATCATCCTCTAAAATAAAATGTTCAAATAGGAACCCCCAAATTTGATATTTCCTTTTAAACTGTTTTGATTCTCAGGACCACCCTCAAAAGGATGCAAGAGAAGATCATACTTGGTGTACAAGGAAATAAATAGAACTCAAACTCCTAAGAGGTTACCCAAGGTACTCAACCCACTATGATACCATGTTATATTTTGATAATATAGCCTACACAAGATTATAAGACCTAAAAGAAGTAATTTTATGTTAGAGATTGAGCTTGATAAAAATAAAATATAATCCTATCAAGGATGTATAATTCATTTAATACAAGTGCAAATGCCATAATTCATTGATTTCATTCATTCCATCATTATTCATTTCAAATTTCACATTTCACATTACAAATTCACTACTAGAGTGTTAAATATATATAAAATAGATTTTTGGGTAAACAACCATAGTATGTATGTCAACACTATGTTTACACACCAAAGTGTGGTTGGCACCCACTGCTACTAGAGTGTGCACCCACTCATGGTGGAGAATGAATAAATTATGCACAAATTAATCCCATAATTGTGAACTAAACACATATCCACACTATTAATCCCTAAATAAGATTAAATTGAATAAGTGTGAAAAGAACCCAAAGGTAAAATTAGTTTTGGTGAGAACCCTTTTCACATCAATAAGATGATTCACTAAACTAGAGACTTTTCCTAGTACATTTTCCTTTAAATGACCCAAACCTTATTTTTTAACTTATGAAAATTGAATGGTAATATAAATAACTAAATTTTGGATTCTTTCACTTGGGTGTGTATATGGTAGTTATTTGATGATAGAAATAGGTTAGGATGTGAGTCCCTCCTTTCCTTTTCCTTGAGGTTGTATGTATGGAACTTATGGAATTATTTGGAGCTTGATAGTTATTTTTTTTAAATGTAATGTTTTATCTTTAGATGTTTTAAAGCCTTGTAACACTTATATAATTAATTATTAGCATTGTAATTTTTCTTTATGTGAATAAAAAAAGGAAATTTATAATAATCATTTGATATCATATTAATTATAAGCCTTGTAATTATTATTTTATATGAAGAATAGAAGGAAAGTTGTAATAAGCATTTGATTTAAGTGTGAAAATTGTCTCTCTCTTATAATCTCTTGAAGGAATTTTTTAATGGATTATGAATGAAAATAATGATTTTATTTATGAAAATAAAAGTGTATTTATGTTCTTGATACCTTAAAATACATGTTTAATTATGCATAATAAAATACTAGTTTGTGATTTTCATTAAACTTAGTAAAACCCCTTGTAGAGCTTAATTCCTTTAAGAGATTGTTTTGGTTTTATAAATTTTATGCATATCAGATATTACCTAAATATTAAAAAATAAATTATATATAAAATATAATCTACTAATAATATGTATAATTTAATAGATTAATTATAAGAGCCAGGGTTTAAAATATATGAATTGTTGAAGTTGAAATTACTATTTCCTCCCCCCCCCCATCCTTAATAAAAATAGTCTAAGTTCTAACTCTTTTTTGATTAGTTTTAAATGAAGGTTAAAGGGTATAATGAAATACACACAGTGATGAATAAAACTATTCTAAATCAATCCAATTAATTGAAAACTCAGATAAATGAATATTCTAAATTAAATGTTGTGTTATGCTAAATATATAAATTACATTTAAAATAGTAATTTGATTACATAAACTCTAGGAAGATATCATACTTATCTTGTTTTAAAATTCATAGGTATATCTAAGATATTTAGAGGTAGAAATAAGCATAAAATAGATCAAGAACTAGTTATCAAATTTTAAAAATACTATTCTTGGAGGCCTAAAAACTTGCATCGACCTTTGGACACTTACATTGATGTAGGTTTCCTAATCCTAATGTTTATGTATAGTATGAAATATTTGATATATTTTTTATTAACCACTAGGAACCTATTAATTTTTATGTCACCTTTTTATGCACATGGGCTATATATGATTTTGAGTTGATTAAACCCTAGTCTTCACCTTCAGTCTTTATACCTTACCAAAAATGGGTTAAAGGGATCACAGTTTTGAATTGACCCAAAATACACCTATGTTAATGGGAATTAACTAAATAGATAATTATTCAAAAAAGTTCTCAAATATATGTATTTCTCCCCTAGGTATTGGCTTATGTGTGCACAAGGGTTAAATATACTATATAAAAGGGCATGCAATGATATAGCTTGTAGTTTGACAAATACTACTCATGGGTTGTTATTTAAATGATTTAGCCCTATTATATGACTTCTCATAGAATAATAGTAAAATAGGGAATAATAAGATAGTATAAATTAGTTTTGTAATCAATTGAATGAGTTTAAATAGGTGCTTTCTTGGTATTTTCTAGATAGGTAATGAGTAGGGTTAGATTTGTATTTATACCAAACCTTTTGTAAATATCTCATATTAGGGTTAAATAAGACAAATATACTGACCCATATGTTTCAAAACATTTAAAATTTGGGTTACTTTTGAGGACTAGACACTCGATAAGAATCTAGACATTTGCATCAATGCAAGTGTCCTTATATGGGACACAAGTGTCTGGTAGGCTAAGAAGTTAATGAGGATCTAAAACTAATAGTGAAGGATATATATCATTTTTTAGGATTTTTATATAATATAGGAAATCTATGTCATCAGAAATGATAGGGATAGACCATAAAATAAACATTTATGCATGGTGAGATGGTGAATTTGAGCTTTTTGGCAACATGGAGGTCTATAATTGAAGGGTAGAGAATTATAGGTATTTTTAAAGTATAAAATAATGAGATACTATATAAATCATATTTTAGTATCTACATTCCTCCTTTTAATCTAATAATGCATAAGGATGAAATTACTAGGTTAAAGGAAATAAATGTGTACATAGGTGTGTATGACATATATCTCCTTTGTTTGAGCCACTTTTGATGTTTTTATGGTGTATAACCTATAAATAAGAGCATGTTAAAATATAAATTAGTGCATATAATCTAAAATTTAATATAATTTAAAAGCTTCAAAATAAAGAGAACAAGGAAGGAGTACACTTGTGTGTCAATACAACCATGTTTTCCCTTGGTACTTTGACTTGGTAAAGATTCTTCATTGTGAAGAATTAGAGCTGAGAGAGGTGAAAATTTTAACATTTTATATTTAAATAAGGATATTTGGAGGTAATTATTCCCCTAATCAGGTTCAAGGATGAGTTTTGACATGATTATTGAGATCATTGAATATCAATCGCACAATTCAAGTGATAGTTTAATAAAATCCAAGTTAAGTGGTATAACTAACTCATCCTATAAAAGGGAAGTAATATTAAGCCATTAAGGGAATTTAGTCTCAATAATAAAATAAAATTATCCAAATTATATATATAGAAAATATTTAGAATAGTTCTTCCTCATTAAAATGGTGCTTCTTGGTAAAGTATTGATGCTTCTAAGTAAATAAGTGTATGAGCAAAAAATATTGAATGCAAATTAAGCTAGGGAAACAAACACAAATGATCATATTCTAAGCTCAAATCAAATTATAATAAATTATAAATTTAATAAATCATAAACAAAGTAATACTTACAATCATTAAGTATGTTTCACCTTCTCCATTATGATCAAAGCATGGTTTTCTCTTGATTACAATGTTTGTGGATCCTGAATTCTTCTACATAGAACATGAATTAAGAAGAATGTAGTTATTTAAAATGGATTGGATGCTTGATTAATTCAATTGAAAAGTTTATATCACTTTGTTAGCTTAAGGTTGATGATTTAAGTGGAGGATTTCATGTTAATTTATAGGAATGTGGGTGATGAGATGAAAGGTTGATAATAATCCTTTTTTTCTATTTATATTAATAATCAATGGTTGTATTTGAGTCCTCCTGCCAATGGATTATGACTAATTCCCATGTGTTAAAAATAAGGGTGAGAGTTAGTTTTTAGTTGAGTGACTTAGCATGAATAGATCAAGGTAGTTAAAAAATCAAGGAATGACTCACAAGTTGGTTGAAATGTTATATGATGACTCATAAAGTGGTTGAGTAAGTTGATAAAGGTTGTTGGATGAGTCAACATTTGGTTGAGACAAATGTGGAGGATGCCTTAATGAAGTGTATAATCTATATTTTAATAATTTTTTGAGGAAAATGTATGTTCATGGTTTAATTAATTAAGTTGAATTAATCAATTATCTAAAATTTGGAAGGAAATGATGTTAATATGAATTTTAATTATGGAATTATGAAGGGTTAGTATGTTGATTTTAATCAAATTTATTTTTAATCAAATTTAATTATGACACTAAAATGGTGGAGTTTATGTGTCTACATTTTCCCCTCTTTGAAATGGTGTTGCAACTAGAATGAGAAATGTTATTTCAAAGAATTAAAAAAAAATAGAGCATTGATGATTTTGGAGAAAAAAGTTTCCCCAAGTAATTATAAATGAGAATGATGATGCCCCCTCGAATGTTTGTGTAAAAAATTAGATGAATGCTCAAAATTATTTAAGGGAAGATGAATATATAGAGGGAATAGTTACCATAAACAATTGATATACTTGTCTCAATACAAATCATTTTAAGGAGTGCATGTAAAATTATTTTCCCTTAGCCATTAAAACTAGAGAAAAATATTTAGAAAAACAAATATTTACCATTCATAGACTATACACTTGGATGGTTCTATGTGAATCATAGTTCAATGTAGTAGATGTGGGAATGATATATCATTATGATGGTAAGTTGTGGGTCATTAAAAAAATATAGATTGTTTATTGTGTGATAAATATTTACAAGATTTATAGTTGTAGGCATTGATAAGGATTTATAGTAATTCAATTAATTATTGGTATATATTTTTGAGAAATGTGGTTTTAAAATGTGAAAATAATGATATCAGAAGTAAAAATTTTGAGTGATGGATTTGAATATATATGGGTAGGGGGTTTGTTTGAAATTCATTTATGAAAATTCATTTCATTGTATTGATTTGGTAGATTGGAGTTGTGAGATTTTAATCTAGAGATTGAGGAGAGAATGGACAATATTCCAACTGATAGGCATCATAACTAGTTCATACAAGCTCACCAAAGGATGGAGGGAAGTGGTGATGTAGTAAGTAATAATTTTTATTTTTGTATTTTGATTTTGGTAGCATTTAATGCTAAGGGAAATCAAATAAAATTATTTCATTACTTTCCAAATAGTGAATTTGGATTTGATTATGGTGAACTCATCAAAGTAAATAGTGACATGATATAAAAGTTATGTTTGGTTCAAGTTCAACCAATTCATCCAATTTCATGGAGAATTATTTGAACTTCAGTGAAAACATTAAAAACCTCAAAAAAATATTTTATAAGTCCAACAAAATCTTCTAAAATTATAACAAATTCATAAAATATAGTGGTGAAATCATCCAAAGGAATGGATATTTCATCATATATAATGGAAAATTTGGTTTAAAATGATAAAACTAAAAAAATGACGTGTTGGAAAATGATTAGGAAGATGTTTGTGTGGAAGTGTTTGATATGTATGTAGCTAAATAAGACTAACATAGTGATTGATTGATTACATGTAGGAGATATTATCGATCTTATATACATGAGAAAAATACTCTAGAGCTAATGTCAAGGTTTATTTATTACAAGATATTGGTACTAGAGGTGATAGGGTTGGCATACATAAATGAGATTCTTGAGATATGAGTAGATAGGGATTATTTGACTACATTGGTGGAGCACTAACATAGTGAGACTAACACATTTCACTTGTCGACAGGTGAGATTATTGTTACACTAGATGACATGTGGAGGATTTTGAAGATTTTCATAGGAGGGGCATAAGTTTATTAGAGTGAGGGTGAAAAGGTAGTGACACTATATAGGGTGTTATAAGAGGACCCAATTCTAGTGGTGAGGGTTGGTCTAGATATTGACATCTACATGAGTCTAGATACAAATGTATTAATAATTATATTGATGCCTATCATTAGTGGTACTATGGTACCTAACAAGAATTGGATATTATTTCTAGTTCAATTACTAGATGTGATTGGAGATATGTTGTAAAGTCTAACTTAGTTTTCTTATGGGCCTTGTATTCTTACACATTTATATGGGTGCTTACAACATGTGGTGTATATATGTAGTGTTTTTATAGGTTCATCCACACTATTATAGGTGTGGGCATGGGAGCACTTGTAAATTAAGTGCCCTATAGGTTAAATGAGGAAGAGAAAAATAGAGGATCAAATTTCATATGGTTGGCATGTGTGTGTAGGTTTATCTAGCCACATTTAGGAGATGTGGATTACTATATGAGGGTGATTGATGAACTAGGAGCTAATCAGGTGACATGGAGGCCATACAAAGAGGTTGATCCACACTAAAGATAATATGAAATACATTTAGATTATGTGATGATGTGGTGTTTTATTATTAGTTACCATGGATACATTATTGAGTGATACATACCAAATAGGGTGATGTGGTAGTTTGACATTGAATAGGGTATCCCTATAGGTTTTTATGTATTTACATGAGTAGTGTAGGAGAGAACATAGTGGGGTTTAGGGATTGACTCTAGATTTACATCACATAGTTGGGCCCATTTAAAGATAGTGACATTCTAAGTTATGAAGGATTTATTAGATGTCAGTACTATAGATGAATACATAGCATGGTGGGATCAATAGAGACCATTAAAGCTTAAAGAGACACATGTGCCACCTAGGACATGAAGGTAGATATTACAGGTTGCATTTAAGCCACATCCATAAAGTATAGGTCTATGGGAGAAGATTATGAAAGGTACTCCAACATAGGATTGTGGATGAGGAGATGGAGATGGGGATCATATGAATGGTATAACAATTACAAAGGCTAGAGAAGACCATTTACATGATATATATATATATATATATATGGATGGAAGAGGTTGAGGGAGATTCAAGATGAGGAGAGACTCCCTTGGTTTTCATTGACAAAAATGGAGAGGGAGATGGAGGTAGAGGGGATAGAGACATGACGTTTATACTAGAGGTATATATAGAAGGAAGAGATGGAGTAGGTACATTAGGGCCAATAATATCTATAGAGGATTAGACCTTGATTTCTAGGTTACATGAGGAGATTAAAACTTGAGATATTGAGATAGTTGGATTATAGGGAGATAAAGGTGGTAGGGATAAATAGGTTGAGATGAGATCAATAGATATCAATAAATTCAAGGCTGAGGTAGATAGGCTACCAACTAAGATTGATAGGATGATAATTGATGGATATGAGAGAGAGGGAGGTCTATTGACATAAGATGCAATTACGTAGACTCCAGATAAGATATTAGAACATAGATATAGATGAGAGAGACACATATTATGGATTGATTTAGATATAGTGAAGGAGATATTGACTACTACTAGGTAGATACAGGAATTATTAGATGTGATAAGGGTGATGGAGCATGAAACCTACTATAAGAGTCTATATGAGTAGGTAGTGACACTAGGATAGTGGCCAACATATTTTAGAGAGTGCTCCTCTAGGAAGATAGATTTTGCTAGGATAAGATAGGTAATGGATTTAGAGAGATTATTAGGACACACAAGTTAGCATGTTATGGGTCATCTAAGTAGTACACCACAGAGATATGATATGAACCAATCTATAGATGCCCCATATGAGGGTTAGAGAGAGACATGACATGATGATGTATACATATTTGATATGTATCATTATATTGATGTATTTTCACACACACACACACACACACACACAATTTAGTTTGGCCTTGGACCTATGTTATGGACATGTTATGATTTTTGGATGGTCTAATTTTATATTCATGTTATATTATGTATATGGATATATGTGATTTGGTATATACACAATTTATTTCCTTATTTTGATATGTTTTGAGCACATGTTAATCCTTTCAACATTGATTATGGTATAAAATTTAATAAAACAATATATGTATGCATGGATTATTTATATAGTTGCATTTGTTTTATTTACTTTGTTAGGAGTTCCAAAAACAATTCCAACATGATTAATATTAATAAACCTTTATTTGATATAGCATAAGATAAAATGCACCAATGTATGAAGATACCATGATGATTATTGTGTTTTATGTATAAGGACTAAAATATTAATTTGTGCAATACTTGGTGTATCACTATATTAGATACCAAAATCACACCATTTTTAGTACACATTTCTCTTGACTCACAAGAAAAAATAATAAAGGAAATAAATTTTTTGTAACAATAAAAACCATTTAAGTATGACAAACAAGGAAATAAATAGTGATTAAGTAATATACAATATATACAAAATAAAGTGAACACAAAATATAATAAATGACTATTCACACAAAAGTGGATAAATTTCAATAAAAACACACAAGAATTAAAATAACACACAAACTAAGAAAATGACTTTATGGATGTCCTAGGCTAGATTTGAACCTTTGGTAAATGAGATCCATGATAATGTTTAATGTCTAATGAATAAATCATTAGCATGGATTATGTAAAAATAAAATGATAACACTTTGGCTAGTGATGAGAGGATGTGTGATTTATATGATAGGATGGTGGTGGTGGTGGTGGTGGCTGAGCTGACCCTTGACATCCTATGTCTCTAAGTGCTACCTACATAGTCCATTATGGAAAAAGTCCACTAGGAACATTAGGCCATATGTAGTTCTCCCAATATGGGAATATATGAAGAAGTGATGATGTGATATAGTTGAAATATTAGGATATGATAGGATATCCTACCCAATAAATGAGTGTTTGAAGGATGATTGGTTTGATAGGTGGAGAGATGTAAGATATTATATGATATGAATGAATGGATAGAGTTTTATTAGATGAGTGTATAAGTATTGTTTATAATATATAAATTATGTTACCAAAACATAAGCAATGGTATATTTATGTAACTACAAATATAAAACATTAAACTAACACGTCCTAGCCAAACTAAAAGATTGGATATGGACTAGTGCATAAGGACACATAAAAAATATAATGTGTGTGTGTGTGTGTGTGTGTGTGTGTGTGTGTGTGTGTGTCTGTGTGTGTGTGTGTGTGTGTGTGTGTGTGTGCGTGCACGTGCGTGTGTGTGTGGGTGTGACTAATGTGATGGGATTACCCCAAGTAACTAGGGTGTGTAAAGATAATTTATTTACACATGACACCTATTATCACATAGGATTGTCCCTATCTTGATCTTGTAGCTTATTGTGAAATTGGCTAATGATATATTGGAAAAACATCCAAATCTATGGGACCTTGGAAAATTGAGGTTAGTCTCCAAAGAAGGTCAGCTTTCTTTCACTAAATCTGATGCAAACTAATAAAATACTAGTTTTATGGAAATCTTGCTCTTTAGTGATTTTAGATCCTAAACTAGTATTTTAATGAGGAAAAGGGTTGAACAATTTAAATTAACAAAAGAAATGAAAATATGGTGATTGCACCAAATATTTTATAGTGGATTTTAATGCTTGCTTGATAAACACAATAGAGCATAAAATATGTTGAATTTGTTTCGGCATAAACTCATACAAATAGAAATCATAGGTAATATTTTAGCTATTTTTCACTAAAGGGAAAAATATCTTTATTCCAAACAAGAATTTCAAGAGGGTAAAATACCATATATTAATTTATTGAAACTAAAACAAAGAGACAAATATTCCACAAATAATCAAATAGTTTTCACACACACAGAGATCTCTCAAGACAAGAAAGGCAAATCTTCAATTTTTTTTCTCTCTAAAGGTTATAGATTGTAGTAAATACATTCAAAATAAAATATCACTAGCCACAAAAGGATATTTTGGTCCATAGGTTATACACATTTTTATACAAAATATATGCAAGATAAGATGTATTTGACAAAACTTGAATGCCCAATTGAAGGAGATCATGAAAATATAAAACCATAATGCAAAAGAGGTGAGTTTTTCTATTCCTAGAATTTTTGAACTTGTGGAATAACTATAAAATGGTATGCATGAGGTAATCATGATTTTTTGTGTAGCATGGCATAGATTGAAGTTTTTAATCTCCATTCAAGGATTATTCATCTTGTAGTGGCTGGAACTGCTTCCTCATGCAAAAACAACACCCAAAATAGAACTAGTCCTTTAAAACAAAAGATAAATTTGAAAATAATCCCAAGTTACTTTTACATGTAAAACCTTAACTTGAATAACATGACTAAGATTTTTACAACTTTTTAAGTCTTTATCACTTTTTCCAAAATGAACCATGCACTTTTCACTTCATGATTTTGTACTTTTTAACAATTCATATTTGTCAAAATGGAAAGTGCAATTTGCACTTGTGCATTTTGCAACTTTCACATCATAAAAAAATATAAAGTGTAAAATATGTTTTTCTATTTGTCAAAAAGAATTATAAAAATATAGCTATAGTTTTGCAATTAAATTATAAATTACAAAGTTTTTGAAATGAAATTATAATCACAATATTCAATAAAGAGGAAAGATTAATAAATGTTCAAAAAAAATTCTACTTTCTTATCATTCTTGGCCTACAACTTCTTAGTATATGCCTCAAAGGCCTTGAATATTTCTTATATGCATTATAGATCTGGCCCATAAGAGTATATATTGGAGGCTATATAATCTACATGAACATTAAAAAGTTCTCTTCTAAAAGATCTAATTCCTTGCATCTCCATTTTCATCTTATCAATTATTTTTTCATACCTGATGAAATGATGGATGGAACTCAAGATGAAGACTATGTCCTTTGTATATTCTTTCTCAATTATTGGTTTGAAATTATTTTGGACTTGCTCTATTTGAAGGAGATTATTGGCATCATCTACTAGTTTGCATGACATTGAACTCATCATGCCTTCAATATCATATATTACATAAACTACCTTATCATGAGCCTCTTTGGCTTTATCAGTAGACTTTGTTAGTAATCTTATCAAAAATTGAGTATCCCTATTTAGTTCTTCATGCTTGGTATCACTCTCTAATATATTCCTAGTAATGAGGGTATTCATATCAATTGATTTTATGAACGTCAATTTGGGATAATACAAGTTTAATGTCTGATTTCTCCTTCATATTGATTGATCTATTCTTTCAAAATATCCTTCCTCTCCACAATGATGCCATAATGTTCCATCATTGCTACAAGAACCCTATTTCCCTTAGTGATCAATTCCTCAAACCATTCCTTTGTATCCCTTCCCATGTGAGCAATGTCTTATACAAAATCAATTGTATCTTGATCTAGATTTATTGGTTGCATTGTCTACAATTTTATGATGTTTCATTAGGTTTAATGAATTGGTTCAGTGCTTCTGTCAACTGATTTACTTTTCTCTTTAGCTCAACCTTAGTGGATTTGTCATCATCAATTCTTTAGAAGAGAGAGAGTTGATACCAGTTTACACATCATGATTAAGACCTTTTCTAGTCTACCATTCAAGGTGTCTTTGAGAAATCTGATAATCACCCACCACAAGATATTTTTTTAATTTATTTGGTAGGGGGATATAATTTCAACATACCTCTCTCCCTTGTCATCATTAAATTTCCTTAAGAGCGTCTTGGGAGTGGGCTTTTATTTCTTCTTAACCTACAAAATGCTAAAGTCTAGACAAATGGGATCAATAATATATTTTCTCTTTTTACTCAATAATTAGGGTAACCAACTAGGGTTAGCCACTTGTTGTTTAGACACAGTTACTAGAGAATCAATAGTTGATGTTGATACACTAGTAGACATTATAACCATTTGGGAATCTTGGTAAGATGATGTAATTAGTTTATCAAGAGGTTCCCACAAGAATCCACTTTCATCATTGGTTTTCAAACTAATGTTTACACCAAATACCTAGGTTGATCCAATCTAGACTAATGGTATATTTGAAATAGTGGAAGTGGGAAGAGCGGAGGGTGGAATAGACATAGGGTTGTGAATTTTAGAACTAGTGAAAGGGTGGAAAACAAAGTTATAAATGTGTTAATAATATGAGTATAACCACTTAGAGTTGGTGATGTGAAAATGGTGGGTTGAGATTAAGAGAAAATAATACTTATTTTAGGAGTTGGGGTAGCCTACAAAACCATAATCAGGATGACTAATTTTGTGAAAATGTACTATTGGGTAGTGTTAGGAATTAATGGATAAGTAATTGAAGGAGTTATAAATGGAATGGAGAATAGGAGTGGATCAAATGGGGAAGGTGAAATGGGAGGAAGGGAAAGTGGAGTGGAAACTTGAGATTCCATTATAGGGGGACCTTGAGTGCCCACTTGATTGACTGGTGTTGATTGCATTTGGATTATTGATGTGGGTATTATGGGTGAAATGATATGTGGAGTAGATACAAGTGGAGGGGTTGACACTAGAGGTGGAGGTATTGAAACCTTTGAAACAATGGGAGCCTAAGATGTGGGAGGAATGGAGATAACTAGTGAAGATGTTGGCACTTCCTAAATAATATGAGTAGGAGAAAGGGGAATATTATAAATAATGGTCAAAGCTATGGTATCTAAAGGTTAAAAACCCTATGTTTTTACTATTTTTTCTTTAGGTGAAAGATAAATTGGTTCATCCTTATATTTTCCTTATTTCCTTGATTCTCCTTTCTTTGCTTTAGTCTTTGCTTTATTCTTCTTATTCTCAGGTTCCTTTGATGATTCATTAGGGCCCTCATCTGACATAGTTATACCTTATACTTTGATATTTAAGAGATTATTTTTAACCCCTATTGTCTCCCTTATGACTTGCACTCCTTTACTCCTTAGCCAATTAATTATTCTATTGATTATAGGGGTTGTTCTATCAAAAAAAGAGAAAGAATCAAGAATTGACCAGCTCACTAGTGATAAGGGTCTAGAAATGATTTGTGTAAGGTATATTGGGTATACTCTAGAGTCTTCATCCAACAAATCATCATGGACTAGTGCTAGATCATAATCTTTTATCTATTGTAGAGACATCCTTGAATAATCCCTCATCCTAACCATCTCTTCATCTTCACAATCTTCCTAATCATTTAACTATTTTGGGAATAATGGAGTTTTATTCCTATTTTAGTTAAGGGTATAGATTAATAATTAAATAAATAATATTTAAATAATTAGAGTCTTTATTTATAAAATTTATCTATCTTTTTTACCTTTCTAAAAATAGCAATAAATTAGGAGAAATAATGACTTAACTAGAAATAGGTTGAAATGACTAAGATAGGGTTTAAAACTAGCTATACAAGATTGGGATAGTTTCAAAAATTATAATTTGGATTTCATTTGGTAAAAGGATAGGATCACTCAAAATAGGACACTTCAAGGTTTGGCATTGTTGTCCTCTTCTACCACTTTTGTTCAAACTAGTCATAGAGACCTAAATTTTTTGAGTTCTTTATATTATTCCTATATGAGCCTACATATGAAATGTTGAGTGGTGAATGTAGATAGAGATAATTGTAGAGATTATTTAATCTTCAAACCCTAACTATCCATCATGCTTGATAAAACAAGATTTTGAATCACTTGAGAAGTAGGGTTAGTGTGTGTAGGATGTACTAAATGTGAGATCCACACCCCTTGTGTGGGCATTCTACCTACATACCAATACTCTAAAGAGGGATAAAGCCATATGTAGTTATCCCACCTAATGTTATTTATGAAATAATGTGATGTATATTCAAAAATACCAAATTAAAATTTCTTGAGGATAAAGACCGGTATGAGGGTTTGAGTGTGTTTATAGATGTGTTGGGTGATTTTATGCAGAGAATAAGAAAGTTTGCCTTAGTATTTTTCTTGTATTATTTATTTATTTATAAGATTTATCACATCCCTTTGTAAATTAACTTTGGATGGGATTTTAAAAGGAACTATTGGTCATGGTTTAAATTTATTTGTGTTAGGCCGACATAAAAAAAAAAAAAAAAAAATAGATGAAAATGACTGGTTGGGCTCAAATTGCAATTAAATAAGAGTACTAAATATGGGAAATTTGTCTACATATGAATAATAATAATGAGCAAAAAAAGTGTCTATAAAGGTCAAAAGAGCATGAAAAAAGGATCTATGGGTAGGGTGTCACAAGCCATACTTAAACTACCAATTTGGACATTTTATATGACTACATTTCCCTCCCTTTATTCTAGTGATGTAGCAAAGTGAAATACTAGGATAAAGGAAAATTATAAAATGTAATTGAAATTACCTACAAGGGTGAAGCCCATGAAGTTATGTGATGCTAAGTGTGTATAGAGAGATCACATTGTGAAGCATAATTATATAAAAGGAAATAAGGAGTAGAGCACTTCTTACTAGACACACTATGTCTAAAATAAGAATGTATATTATTTGTGTAAAAGAGAGAGAGGAAGAGAGGAATTAATACACCTCACTAGGTACATGGATCAATACAAAACTTATTATGTTGTTGAGTGATTCTGAGTGATGTTGGGTATGTGTTATACCAGAAGTAATATCATGAATGGATATGAGTACTCAATTCCTTGAGAGTAACTCAATAATATAAAGGGTGGCCCTTTAGCTCCATCATTTCCCACTAAGTGAATTTATGTGATCATGAATATGTTAATAAATATTTAGACTGTGTGTCTAATCCCTCTGAGTAGGTGTCTCAAGAATACAAAGGCTAGCTAGTCCTTTGGTTCCATCATTGCCCACTAAGTAAAGTTATGAACTGATACTAGTATGAATGTATGTCATATGAGATGGATCTTTAATCCCATGAATTATCTATAATATAAAAAAGTGGCATGGATAGTCTAATTTTTAATGAGAACTAGGCCAATCTTGGCCACTCTGAAAGGTGGACATTGGGCTTGTATTAAATCCACTTCAAAACTAAGAACTAGGCTTATATGAAAGCCACTCTAAAATGATGCCAACCACCTATATATGGAATAAAGCATGAAAATAATTAGAATACCTAGGTCATATAATGAACTAAAAATAAAATAAAGCAAATGTTTCATGCACATTGCCTCTAATCACTAGTGTCTATAACATGGATTCTAATCTGGAAGATATACCAACTGCCCAATCTAAAACATGAAGTGAGAGCCATCATGCCATGCATAATTCCCCCTATATTTGGATTCTCTAAGTAAAAATTTACTAAAACTACCCAATGTAAATTGAACTTGCCTTTCTATTTATTTTTGGAAAATCTAGTTTTTATGGTATTTGGATAGGAGCACTAAAAAAAAGACACTTTGTTGTCTGATAATGTAGTTTAAGTATGGCACTCTTATCTTTTATTATTTTTTTTCACTATTATGTGTTCATAACTATATTCATAGTCTATTCTTCTTAGTTTGGGTTCTAGTTGTTATTTTAATTGTTATTAAAATTTATTTTTGACCAGTAAGAGGATCTAATCTCTATGACAAACCCCCTATTTATTGCCCGATCTTTTGAGGATAGGAATAATGACCCTACAATTATTTCCCTCAAATTAAAGAGCCTTAAAAGTGTGTTATATTTTTAAATACATGATATAACAATGATAATCAAAGAGAGTTCTCAAGATATAGTATAGTTTTTATTGGAGATTGTTAGATTAAAAAAGGTATGCTTAGATATGTAACAATGTAATAGCATGTGTAGTATACTGAAATGAAACTAGAAATGTTAGTTGTTAGTTGTTATTTTTTAAGGACGGATGGAGCATGATGTCCATCATGACATCCAATAACATAATTTAATTCATGATATGGATCATGGCATTGTAAACAATGAGAAGCAAACAAGAAACACGCACACAAGGAAAGAAGTAACAAGCATAAAAAAGAGGCCAAGGGGCCAAGTTTAGTCATATATAATAAAAAAAATTATGAATTAGGCATGGATAATGACAACTAATCCATACTTCCCTCTTACATACTTTCATAACCCTTCTAGACACCATTTTGTTATTCCTAGTCATCCATAAACATCCAGCATCTAAAATGTTATAGGCAAGTTCACATAGGGACAATAAACAAAACCTAGAAAAATTGTGTCTCTAGGAAAACAATTATAAACTTGGACTATATCGTTGGACCCTAGGGTGTCCCCTTTTTGGTGTTGTTGTCCAAGCGCATTTTGAGCCCCAATATTTAGATTCTTCTAGTTCTTTATCTTTTTCCCTATCAACCTCATATGAATTCATTTAACCTATGATTATTAGTTTCCATATAAAATTCCATTGTAATTCTATTTAGAGGGGTTATAACTAATTTTCAAGATAGATTTAAGAATAAAAAAATTACACTCAAGCACTCTTCCTCATTCTTTGCACATAGCCTTCCAACATTGTTTCAAGCCTACTCAAGTCATTGCACCAGTCCCTAGCCAGCTGAAGCACATCTAATTTTTTATTATATTTGAATTAATCATACATGAATTTTACCAATAACCTTGATGGGATAACTACATTATCTTGATCCCTCTTCGGAGTATTGATATATAGGTAGTTTGCCTACACATAGGGTGTAAAGTGTGTCCAGCTTATCCTTTACACATTAACCCCTTCTCCCTTTCCAAAGTTTGTATTCCAGTCTAATCATGAGGATATCCTAAGATTTTTTAATATTAAAAGAGGCACATAATGAGCTCTATGAGGTCCCAAACCTTTAAATTTTATTGACAGGGTAACATAGGTATTTAAAAAAAAAACTAGAAAGCTTTTAGCCTCAAGACAACAACGTTAGAATAAGACTATGTGTTAGATAGTGGGGTGTCATATTTTAAAATATCTTATCCAATAAATAAATAAATTATAGATACCTATTTATGACTATTTCTTAGCACTGCTCATCTAATATCAGACCTTGTCTCAATCTAGATCAACCAGAATAAGTTAAGTTTTAATCTCTCTCACTTTCTACTATATTTAGAAAAGGTAAAAATACAGTCTATTTACACAAATCAATACTAATTTACATTACTCAACCCCTTTATTATTTATTAATATAACTCCAATATTTCAAAAAATAATAAAACATTTGGTGAACCTAACTTATTCAAATTTTTGCACAAAAATCCTAAAAACCCTAGGGTTGATTATTTCTATTTTTTTTTAATATTTTCATAATTTTTCCTAAATTTAAAAAATATAAAACTACAAATTAATTGAAATATTTTCAATAAATTCACTCAAACCCTAGTTTGCACATACTATGTCCTATTTGCATATAAACACTTTCAAATCACTAGGGAAAATATATTGCTAATTTAAGAAATATTTTTAGATTTTTCCTAAATTTTTCAAGATAAATTATAAAAATTTGTAAATTTTTTTAAAAATTATCATACTAATTTTGAAAAAAAAAATCTTTTCAAACCCTAGTTGCATCAAGTAGTTCCCAACTATTTTTCAAGCTTTTTCCAATCATTTTTTGCATTTTAGTTGAATATCTAAATCAGAAAATCAAATTTCAAATTAAAAATATAATAATATTTTGCAAACAATATTTTTGAAAAATCCCAAGTTGCATATACTAGCTACTTTTTTCCTATTGAGGTATCACCTTACATCCATAGTCAAATTGCAAAAATGATGCTCATTTATTTACAAACTTTTCTTACATTTCTTGCAAATAACAAGGAAACCATAATGAGCCCTATCATGTACATGAATGATGAATTCTAATATATGTTATAACAAGGCTTCATACTTTTAATTTCATGCTTATTTTTCATAATAAGGGATGATATTACAAGATTCATTACTAAATTTGCACAAGATTTCAATATTTCTTTTGCATATTCTCTATCTCTCATATGGAAAAAATTTCAAGATTATCACTCTAAACACATTACAAATTTTATAATACATGTAAAATATATTTATGAATTAATTTCAAAAATCCATGATCTCTACCCTTTTCTCTCTATCTCTCATAGGGAAAAATTTACAATTTTATCATGCTAAACACATTAGAAATGCCATAGCACATGTCACAATTTTTTATATATACATGCACAAATTCATGATTTATATCCCTTATTTGCTATTTTTCATACGGAATGTTATCTATAATCATATTTTTATACAATTTATAATTATACTTGGATACATTTATTCTATATGCATAGTTTCCACCTAGATGTATATGCCTCTTTGGGTACTCTTGTTTCAATGTCATATTTTATACAGAGGAAAGAAATCCCTCCTCCTCCTCTCCCTCAAGAGGGTGATAGATACTCTCCCTCTAACTAGGTCTTTGCTATCAACCCTCTAAAATGTGAGGAAACCTCTACTATTGTTCCTAATGCATACATTTATCCTATAGATTTTTCAAAACCTCTTTAGCATATGTGCTTACATGTCCAATCAGAAGCAACTAAGGTTTGATTTTGTGAGACTCTAAGGAAACAAATCACTAAAATGAGAAAGATATTTTTAGATTTACAAATGTAGAATCGAATATTACATGAAAAGATCACAACCTTAGAAAATTAGACTAGAAAACAAAATCTTTAAGCGTACCCTAGTGCCAATCATGTATTTCACCTTCACCTACTCAATTGGTTGCAAGCAATGTTACATATCAAAACAACAAATCACAATAAAGTAACTCTACAAATAGTGATTAAAAAATCATTCAAAGATCAAATAAGATTTCAAGTGAGCTACTAAGGGAAATGATTAAATCTAACTTGATCAAACTACCTCCTTTATATCTATTAAGAATATCTAGATATTATTGTGGATATCATAGAAAGAATGGGCATCACACAAATACATGTTTGGCATTGACAAATCATATACAACAGATAATCATTAATGAGGACCTTATACAAGGTAAATTAGTCAAATAATCCATAACAACATAAGATCAAATTCACAAAGGGTCAAATTTAGAAATATTATAAAAGTGGTTACCAAAGTAGAACTCAAAACAATAAAAAGATCAACAAGTAAAATTAGAGCAACAAACAGTACCAAAAGCATAGGTCAAGCATGAAAAATATGCAAATATACCTCTCCAAAATGAGGCTCAACTTTCAAAGTAGTATGGATTTTTTCAAATATATCTACAATAGTTTGATTATCAAGGTCAAGGGTTAGGCAAGCATGCTCAAGGCATTACTACTCCTATTATAGTAGATCATAATGTTTGTAACTAGGGTTTGGGATTTATTGAATATCCTAAGGCAAATCATTCATAAACATAATTTATCAAAGGAAAAGATACATATAAAATAATAGTCAACACTAACATTCTATTGGTTCAAAATTAAGATGATAATGATGAGTGGAACAATACAGGTTATTATGATTTTCAAAATACCAATGATGAATCCAAATATACAAAGTCATATTTTCAGCCTTTCAATCATGCTTCACAATCATGCACAATTCCATTATTTGATATAGGACATCATGACAGGGAATCTCTTCTGAGACTCATTAGTTAGTATCATTTATTCATAGTATTACTTGTACATAGTTTATTTTCACCATTGATTATACATAATCTCCATTACATGATTGTACATAGCTGATATAAAAATACAAAAATAATACACAATTCTAAAAAATAATTCAAAAATACCAAAAACATTTTGAGTGTATGCATCATCCATGCTTTACATTACTAATATCATGTTAGGACTTACATTTTCTATTTCATGCTATTGTTTGTCAATTATCTATATTACCATGCTTCACTTGATCTTCTTTAAGTGTGTGCAGTGACATCTAATTACTTGATTGCTTCACTCTACCCATTGAGGGGGCATTCCTAATTCTACATTTGAGACACACACTGATATACACATATACTAGGGGCATCTTCTACATGACTACACCATCTAGGTTATGTCATTCCTACACTACACACTTTGAGTTATCATACTAATGTACATTTCTTACTAGATTATATAGATTACTACATCAACATTTCACTAGTACCTAGCACTTTTGAATTTCTTATCATATACCTAATATTATATTACAAAAGTTTTATTTACTTTGACATTTGATTTTATTAGTTAGATGTGTTTATATCTTGCATTTCTTACTCTTGATTTCATTCCTTACTTAGCATAGCATGTGTGATGGCATTTATAGTTCTAGCTTGTCTCATGCTTGTGCCATAAGACATTTGCCAATGTCCTTTGCTTATATTCATGTGTGTACCTTAGGGCATCTACCAATGTCCTTTATTTGTACTCTTTCATGTGTTTCTAGCCCTTGTATCAAATTTGATTATTCCACTTGTATGTGTACGTGACATTTTAACATGCCTTGTATGCTTGTCTTCTAGTTTGAGAGACATGTGTCCATGCCCCTTATTTTCATGGCCTCTTATCCACCCTTGTATGCTTCTTACTTCTTGATTCATATACTTATTTATTTTTACTCCTCATTGTGTGTAATTCCATGAGTCCAATCATGCATTTAACTTGCTTCTTGGATGCCATGATGGACATCATGCTTCATCCCTCCATGCTTACTAACAAACTAACAACTAATATCTAATATCTAACATTACTGATCTAGTTCAATATCATGCACATGATTTTAAATTATTATATCTATTTAGGCATACCCTTGTTGATATAACAATCTATTAGTTCAAATATTACTATATCTAGAGATATCTTATCCAATATCAATGCTATATCAGATATCTATATAGTTTAACACACTTGCAAGACTCTTTTCTTCTGAGGGTAGTCATTGTAGGTTCATCATTCTTACCCTAAAAAGATGTGAAATCAAATAGGGTTTTGTAACATAGATCAAACCTCCTAATATTCAAAATAACAACATTCAAAATCTTAGTACAAAATGTAGAGGTCAAACTGGTCAAACTAGAGCAAATAAATAATGACAATTTTAGATCAGCAATTAGTTTTCACATTAGAAAATAGTGCCAAAAATAGATAATAACACCAAACACAAGTTTGTTCATATTTTTAAACTCCTATCCAATTAGAAAAACACTCAAGGTTTATATAAATAGGTAAAAATTTTAGTTTAGGGACAATTATTGCACTTTTAGATCAGTCAAATTTAGTAGTTTCAATATAGTTTTCTCAAATATAATGGTTTATCATGCATGATATGATGGTTCTTGATTTTAGTTTAGATCAAGTAGTTGGCATAAATTTTATATCAAAATTCATGTTCCAAACATTAGTGTTTGGGGGCAATGTCCATGGCACATTGATCTTCTTTTTCTTTTTGAGTTCAATTTATTCTAGGAATTCTCAGTAGTTACATGCCTTGCTCCATCTACAAGTGGTTGTCATCAAATTTAAGTTAAACTTTCATAAAATTTTAGATTTTTAAGTGCCCAAATTCTTGAGTTGGATTTCACATAAGCATTTTTACATCAATTTTAGAGAGGCTTTCATACAAGCCTAACCTCCATCTTTTGAAATGGCCAAGAGTGGCCTAATTTCTAACACACATTCAACTATCTATGCCATATTATTAGATTTTTAGCACATTCATGGGCTCTAAAAACCATCTCATATGACATCTATTCTATACTGGTATCACTTTATAGATTCACTTCATAGGGAAATTATGGAACCAAGGGCCAACCTTTGTATTCTTGAGCCACTTATTCAGAGAGATTAGACACACAGTCCAAACATTGATTAACATATGCATGATTTTTTAACTTCACATAGTTGGTGATGATGGAGCTAAAGGGCAAACCTTTGCATTCTTGAGCCACTTTCTATGGAATTGAGAACTCAGCTCCATTCATGATATTACTCTTGATTCAACACATACTCAGCATAATCTAGCACAATCTAGCATCACAACAAGTTTTATATTAGTTCATTTACCTGATGAGGTGTATTCATTCCTTTCTCTTCTTCTTACTCATCCTTTATATGTTCTTATTTTAGATATAGCATATCTAGTAAGAACTGATCTACTTTATGTTTTCATTTATAGATTCACACTTCATAGCATGATCTCTCTATGCACATCTAGCATCACATAGCTTCATGATTTTCTCCCTTACAGGTAAGTTTAGGTATGCTTTTTTTTCCTTTATCCTAGTATTTCACTTTATTGCATCAATAGAATAAAGTGGGGTAAATTTAGTGTTATAAAATGTGAAATTGGATTACTTAGGTATGGCTAATGACAACCAATCCATAGGTCCCTCTTGCTTACTTTCATGACCCTTATAAACACCATTTTTCTTATTCCCAATCAATCATAACCATCCAACATCACATAGCTTCATGAGCTTCTCCCTTATAGGTATGTTTAGGTATGCTTTCTTTTTTTCCTCTATCTAGGTATTTCACTTTGTTGCATCACTAGAATAAAAGGGGGGAAATCTAGTCATATAAAATGTAAAATTAGATGACTTAAGCATGGCTAATGACACCCAATCCATAGGTTCATCTTGCTTATTTTCATGACCTTTCTAGACATCATTTTTCTTATTCCCAATCATCTATAAACATCTAGCATCTAAAATTTTATAGGCATGTTCACACTAGGACAATAAAAAAACCCAAAAAATTGTCTCCAATACAATAGCACCCAACTTAGACTATAACACTAAACCCTAGGGTGTCCCCTTTTTGATACTCCAAGTACATTTTGAGCCCTAATAGTCAGATTAGAATAGGTATATAATGAGCTCCACAAGGTCCCAAACCCTAAAATTTTAGTGACAGGGTAACACAGGTATTTTGAATAGAACTGAGAAAGCTTTTAGCCTTAAGATAATAGTGTTAAAATAAGACTACAATGCTAGATATTGGGGTGTCTTATTTTTAGTGCTCTTATCCAATTAATAAATTAATTCTAGAGACCTATTTATGACTATTTCTTAGCCTTACGCATCTATTATCAAACCTTGTCTCAATCCAAATCAGTTGAAATAAGTTAAGTTTTAATCTCTCTCACTTCTTACTATATTTAGAAAAGATAAAAATACAATCTATTTACACAAATTAGTGGGTTAATTCTTGCATATTTATTTACCAATATACATTGCTCAACCTCTTTATTATTTAAGAATATAACTCCAATATTCCAAAAAAATAAAACACCAAGAAAATAAGGGACATGGGCATTTGTCACTAAAACTGGGAAAAAAGCATATAAGGCATGTTCAAATACCCACATACACATATAATATGAAAACAAGCAAGTTTGGAATGAGAGCCACAAGCATATATAATAGTATAATAAAATGACATCAAAAATTGGTAAATGTCCTGAGGCACACACAAAGGACAAAATTGGAACTAAGAAATGCAATCACGTCTAGCTAATCAAAATAATGAAAGGAAGGCATGTAAATTTTGGAAATACAATTGCATATAAATAATTGAATCAAGAAGTGAAAGTATGTAAAACATGTAGCATAAGACTAGGGAGATGCTAAGAAATAGATAAATGCTATATACTAGTGAGTGTCGATAGAATAATATACGTAAGCTAGTAAGTAATGTACATCATCATGATAACTAGAGTGTGTAATATATGAATAATATAACCTGGATGGTGTAGTCATGTAGAATATGCCCCTGGTCGGTAGATATATCAATGTGTGTTTAGAATGCAGAAGTAGGATGCCCCCTCAATGGGTAGAGTGAAGTAATCAATGATTTGGGTGTCACTTCACACACTCAAAATAGATCAAATGAAGCATGGTAATGTAGATAAATTTACAAACAATAGCATATAATAGAAAAATGTAAGCCTAGCATGGTAATAGAAATGTAAAGCATGGATAATGCATACAATTGAAATGTTTTTGGTATTTTGAGTTATTTGAATGTTTTTGTATTTTGACATATTTGAATGTTTTTGTATTTTGACATATTTTAATGTTTTGGTATTTTTGACATATTTGAATGTTTTTTTATATTTTGGAATAAGCTATGTACAAGCAATCAAAAAGGAAACTATGTATAAGACTTTGAAAAGAAACTATGTACAAGAATTTGAAAAGAAACTATGTACATGAAAGATTGAGAATAAATGATACTAATCGATGAGTCTCATAAGAGACTCCCTATCATAGTGTCATGTATCAAGGAGAGGGATCATGTGTGATCATAAAGCATGATGGAAGGGATGATACTATGACTCTAAAAGTTATGTATATTGTAAATGCTCTAAAATCTCTATAATAGAAATTAATTATGGGGTCCCCATGTAACTCTAAAAAGTGGATGCAACTATGGGGATCTTAGGGACCCATCTGGTAGTAGAAGAAGTTATCAAAATATGTGCTCTATGTGTAGAGGCATGAGACATCAATGATACTACCCCAGGTGTGAACAATATAACTAGAAACTATCTAGAATATTGAAACTATGTTTACTCTAAATAGGCATTTTGTAGAAGTGTGTGAACTCTCTATGATAATGAGGGAGGCCTCGACTATGTCTACATCTAAACTAGAAGTAGAACTATAACTGATGGAGGAGCTAAAATTGGTGAAGGATCTAAAATTAGTGGCTAAAAAGTAGTAGATGGCTCTAAAGTGGGGAGTGGTAACTCATATGAAACTCCACCAACTATAACAACCTAATTAGTTTGAATAAATTTGAAGCATTTATGAACTATAGAAGGTACTTCATGAAGTTTTGAAATCCATGGTTGACCAAGTAACATATCAAAGATTCTTTCACTTGGAACAATAGTAAATGGTATGGCCACATGTGTTGGACTAACTTATAGAGAAAGTACAATCTCACCCAATTAACTTTGTATGTAACCACTAAATATGCTAATAACTATGTCCATCAGGGTAATATCCTACTCTGAATATCTCAAATGTTGTAGTAATGTCATAGTGCACATATTCAAAATGGATTTATTATCTATGAAAACACTATGAATGAGATGATGATCAATATAGGCTCTGATAAAGAGTGCATGGTAATCCAAATCATCCTCAACTATCTCTTGCTCTGAGAAGGAGATAGAAGGTCTAGATATAACTCTAGAATTATACAGACCAATCATGTTGCTCAAAGGATGTGACTCAACTAAAGGTGCCTAGTATATAAATGGTGGAGGGTATTCATGATATGTATGGTAAACACCTAATGTATCCCTTATCTTTTATTTAAAATGATGTGGTAAAGGATTTGAGAAAAATTTTAGAGCCTTATCATGTGTTTGCTTTACCTGAGGAGGCTCAACTATAGTGCTAAGATCAGTAAGGTTTACATCTATTAAGTCATATATCTTGTGTCATAAACTAATGCATATGTTCATTGTGTGTCTTAGTGCCTTATGAAAATCACAAAATTCATTTTGATCATATCCACATGGAAGAGGCTTTGTTGTATCAACTTCCTAAATAAGAGGCAGAGATATGATATTTTATTCCAATAATTGTTGTAAGACTCTAGCTAGAAATACTAGTATATTGGTAAAGGCTTGATGAGGAGGTGATAATAAAACTACTCACTAAGGGGTATCTAAAGCTACATTAAATATAGGTTGATTTTAACTTTTGATATCATTAACCTTTACTTTGTATGGGACTTTACTATTATCTTGTTTGTTATTTCTGATATGCTTGTGTACTTGTGTTTTCCCATTAAAATTAGTTTGGTTTCCCTTTCTTTTAGTGTATGACATAACTCAATGAAGGAAGAGAACATTTTTAACATTATTGATTTGTGTAAAGCTTGTAGAATACTTTATTTGAAGAAATCCTATAATTATTGATTGGTCATGGGGCTAGTCATTTTAGCCAGGATAGTCTTATATCTAAGAACATAATCTATGACATGCTTATTTGACCTTTGTTTCTATTATGAAATTTGGGCATATTATACCTTGTCACATATGTTAATACTAAAATGAGCCAGGAACATGTTAGCTAAAGGATTGAATGCATTGATTGATTGATTCAGTAAATTATAAAACCATTGTAGAGCATAATCCCTTAAACTTTATATAAATATCTTGGTTAGTAACCAGTCATTTGGCACATAGTACAAACATGATGCATGAAAAGCTATTAAGTGTGTCTTTGGATCACCCTTGCCATCATATAGAGTGATATTGGGTTGAATTAAATTAGTGTCAAGGGTGTATAATCAATATGATATACCTATGGTGTATGAAGTAGAGCAAAAGAGTCCAAGGCCTGTGTTTGTCTAGAGGCATCTTGCTCAAGATGTATCACCTTAGATTGAAGAGATTTTATCTCTTACACAAGGGTAACCACATTAGGAGACAAAGATATACTAGCCATAATTGGTGGTACCTCATAAGAAGGTTGGGCTACTATAGGTGGTTGTTGAGACATAGTTTCCCCCATAGTGTCATTTACAACTGGTTGCTTTGAAGGAATGGAAGACTCAACTTGCTTAGCCTTTTTAATTTCTATGATATATTATAAGATGAGTGCATGATATTGGGGATGTTTCCTAAGTCTCTCTCAAAAACTTTGTATAATCAAATCTTTATTGATGATAACATCATTATCAACAATAGGTGGAAGTGGATCAAGAACTTGATGTGATGGGTCATGAACATCAGTGTGTGTATCATCATTATTATTCTCATACTACTCATTTTTAAAATTATCCTCATGGAAATTAGTATAATTTTTATGTGTATGATCTATAGTAGGAAGCTAGGTTGGTTGTTTATCCATGGTATATGGATGATTTGAAGGAATTTGGGTGAATTTAGGAGGGTTGCCATTAAGTCTTGCACTTCACCTCAGATGAATAGATGGAAGAAAATTAGGTGGCATAAGGAAAACAAATTGAAAAATCAAAGAGAATATTAAATTAATATAATCTAAATAGTTAACTAGAATATACATCAAAAGAATACAAAGCTCACAAACATGTAAGGTGATACCTCAAAAATCAAAGGGACCTAGTAATTTCAACTAAGGTTTGAAAGAGATAATTTTAAAAATTATTAAGGTAAATTTTAAAAATTAAATATGAAAATTTGATTTATATATGCTAGAAAAAAATGAAAAAAATATTTTAAAAATAATCAAAAAAATTCTCTAAGGTTTATAGGGTTTTTATGCACAAATGAAGTAAGTCATGTTTACTAAATGATTTAACTATGTTGGGAATAATGGATTTTTATTCCTATTTTAGTTAAGGTTCTAGATTAATAAATCAATAAATAATATTAAAATAATTATAGTCCTAATTTATACAATTTATCTATATTTTTTACCTTTTTAAAAATAGCAATAAATTAGGAGAAATAATGACTTAGCTGGAAACAAGATGAAATGACTGAGATAGGGTCTAAAAGTGACTGTGCAAGACTAGGATAGTATCAAAAATTAGAATATATATTTCATTCAATAAAATGATGGGACCACCAAAAAAAGGAGAATTCAAGGTTTGACATTATTATCCTCTTCTATTGTTGTTATCCAAAATGGTCATAGAGACCTTATTTTTCTAGGTTCTTTATGATGTTCTTATATGAGCCTACCTATGAAATCTCAAGTGCTAAATATCAATGGAGCTCATTGTAGATCTAATTTAATCTCTAAACCCTAACTCTCCATCATGCTTGATAAAACATGATTTTGAATCACTTGAGAAGGGGGGTTAGTGTATGTAAGATGCACTGAACATGTGATCCACACCCTTTGTGTGGGAATGTTGCCTATATACCAATATTATGATGAAGGATCAAGCCATATGTAGTTCTCCCACCTAATGTGCTTTGTGAAATAGTGTGATATAGATGGAAAAATGCCAAATTGAGAGTACTTGATGTGGCTATGGATTGGTATGAGGGTTTGAGTGTCTTTACAGCTATTTTGGGTGACTATATCTAGAGAATAGGAAAGTTTGTCTTAGTAGTTTGTTTATATTCTTGTTTGATTTATAATATTTGTCACCTCCCTTTGTAAATAAACTTTGGATGGTATTTTATAAGGAACTATTGGTCATGGGTTAAATGTATTCTTGCTAGGTTGACATAATGAAGAATAGGAATTAGATGACAATGATAATTCAGGCTCAAATTACAATTAGATAAGAGCATAAAAATGGGACACCCTAGGGTATAGAGCTTTAGTCTGGGTATGGCACTCCTATCCTATAGGCTTGATACTTAGGGGGCTAGGATTAGCCTTGGAAATAGAGCTTAAATGAGCTATAATCTAGGTTTAAAAGTCTAGAAATGAATGGTAATGAGTAAAAAGGTGTATAAAATAGTCACAATATCATGCAAAAAAGGAGCTATGGATATATTGTCACAAGCCACACTCAAACTACCAATTTAGACATTTTATATGACTACCCCTGACCATCTCTTCATCTTCACAATCTTCCCAAAAGTCCTCATAATAAGGCACATGTTCATATGTTTCCAATTCTATTACATGGATGAGTTTACCATATGGATCAAAATAAGGTCTAGACTCTAAAGTCCTTAGTGTCATTTAGCACATTTCATCCTTTACACCTCTGGTTTTCATAAGGGATTGGCATGTGTAATAACCAATGGAAATTGGCAAATATATCCCTACCTTGTGCTTATCTAATATGAGTTTCTATGTCTCCACAAGTTTCCTAACTAACTCCAACAATGTCCATTTATCACTCACATACTGAGGAAGTGTTTAACAACATCCACTAAATTTGGCTTCCCTAATATAAGAGTAGGTGGGGAATTATATGAAGAATGAACCCCATTTATTGATTTCATCCTTCACTACTCTTGAGAATCTTTCCTTCCTGAGTTCTTGATTGAACATGATACCAATGTTGTAGATTAAGGCATCGTGGAATCTCTTGAACTATTTTATACTAGCTTATAGTGTGAGATCAAATTAGCAGTTGTAAACTTTGGTTATCTCTTTGGGAACTGTGTTCAGGCCTAGGAATAATCTTCTTTTGGGCAAGATATAATGATATAAGATGTCATTTAGAACTTGTTAATTATTTTTACCTCCATAATTTTTTTGTGGAGGGAGTCACTTATCAATTGGGCCTAATCTATGTATTGTTTATTTTCTTGAAAGGTCCAGATATACTAGTACATCCATTCTTGAAAGCATTTGTCATCAGTATTTCCAATGACCCTATGTAGTAGAATTATAATATCCCCTACCTCATCAATGAAATTAGGCCTATACATTATCTTAGGAAATCTAGTGGGGGAATGTTTAGGGGTTTTGAGTCATTACTTGTTGATTATCTTCTAACATCCATCCATTTTTTCTTCATAGAATTATGCAGATGTCTATGGAATTATATTCAAATAACTCTCAAATTTTGGGATGAAAAACACTGAGTCAATAAAATCAAGGTCTAGATCTATAACCTTTTACCCTTTCTCATTATATACTTACCTCCTATCAAGATCATAGTGTTGTACCATTTTTATGGCCAACTAGGGGCTCTGAACATATAGAGGAAAGGTTGCAGCTTATGGAAGACTAGAGTCATAGATACTCTTGATCTAGTCATTCTTGAATTTTGCACCTATTCTAGCCCAAAAATATGCTAGGTCAATATGAACTAAATCTTTATTTTTTATCTTTGTGATATTGGACTCCAAACTAGGATTCACTCTAGGGTACTTAGATTTGAAACTTCATCTCTTTAGGATGCATGAAGACTATAGATATACTTGTGAAAAAACAACTGTGAAAGCTGGTGGAATTTAAAGGTGTCTAGAATACTTATACTCTCTAGAGGAACATGGAGGTGTCTCTAGCAGGTGAAAGTTTTAGAGGAACTTAGAGGTGCTATAAGTATTTTCACTTCTCATAGTGTTTGAGGGTTGATATATTTCTAGTGGAAGTGGAAGGTGCTTGAGGTAGGTCCACTTTCTGTGGAGTGTTAGAAATCTATGGGGGTTGATAATATTTGAGGCATGTTAGATCTCTAGTGGAAGTAGAAGATTCTTAGATCACAGATACTCACCATGAAGGTTTAAGATCTTGTGGGATTATCATGTGTTCTTGGAAAGTCTAACCTCTGTAGGGAAGTTGGAGGAACTATATGTAATATTTTTTAGCTTAAAAATGGCCTAGATTTTGACTGTAAAATCTTGAGGGGAAAACTAAGATATTTTTTCTTCGTATATATAGGATTTGTAAATAGAAAAAACCTTAAAAAAACCTTAAAATTTCCCTTACATAACCTTAGACCTAAGACTGAAATCATCTACAAAAGTGACTAATTCCCTATCACCTACACATAGAAAACCCTAAAATGATGCTTTTAAGAAATAATGATGAAAAATATATAAAATCATGAAAAACTTCTTGAAAAGGCTTTGAAAAATGGGAACTATGGTAAAAAAATGAAGGGTAATACCATGTAAATGAAGTAAGTGGCATGGATTTGGATTTTTAGTCATGGCTTGGTACTAGGTTAGACATTACAAGAGGTTCAAAGTTATGGCACAAGTGGTCGAGGCTCCAAAATCACAATTAGTAAATAAATAATGATAATGAAAACCATAAATTTTTTTGGTTTTATAGTGTAAACCTATAATTAATGTGAATCCATGATGGTTATTGGTATAGGTTGAACCTACTTAGAGTAGGCCCACTTTATTGGGAAGGGATTGAGTTGGTGGGAGGTGGAACTCACCAAGCACTTTGCATACTTATAAATTTGCAATGTACTCTTTGGGTTCCACATATTATGAAAGGTAATTGGTAATTAGTTGGTAGATGGTGGATCTTGACATGAACTTTGCACATTTGAAAACATGTAATGTGCACTTTAGGGTCTACATTCTATATAAGGGTGGTTTCTCTCTTTGACAAGATCTAGAGCCCATAGTGCATTTTACACGTTATGAAAATGTGCAAAGTGCATGCCAAGTTATAGATTCTATCAACTTCAGTGTATGGTTGGATCTAGAGTCCACCATAAATTTTGCATATTGTAAAAATGTGCAAAGTGCATGGTGAGTTTCAAATTTTGTTTTTTTAGGTTTTGGTGCTTCATGGGATCTAGAGCCTGCCATGCATTTTTTACATTATGAAAATATGCAAAATGCATGGTGGGTTCTAGATTCTATTGATTTGGGTGTTGGGTGCTTCATGGGATTTAAAAGCTGAAAATCAATTTGCACAAGTGCAACTTGCATCTAGATTTATAGATTCTACAAATAATAAATGAAAATATGGGTCTTTTATAGGTTCTAGGTTTTTTCATAAAAATAAAGGGGGTATCCCTAAGGGTTTTTAATGTAATGACATTTTTGGGACAAAAATATCAACATTTTTGGTGACCTTTGTGGATGATTGCTTGCTAATCATTTTCAATCCAATATCCTTCTAAGATATTGGACATGGAGTCAACATTGATTTGACAAACTCTTTTTGAGGGAAGAATAAATTGGGATTTGCCTAAACATGAACAAAATAGGGAAAAAAAAAAAAACTAGGAGAAAACAACACAACCTAAGGAAAAAACTCCTAATGAGTCTTGACCTATGCAAAATCACTTATTCAAAAAACACAACCAACCCTATTATTTATAAAAATTTAATCTTTAGAATGAGTTCTTACCTCAAAAACAAGCTTTGAGATATGTCCCATTAACTAGGATTGTTAGTTCTACTCCATCAATTTTGGACAGTTAGAATGCATTAGGTCCTTTTCACTGAGTGATGATATATAGAATATTCCATATTAAAATAAATTTGGTGTGACTACTTAGTTTTTATTTATCTACATCCCATATGAGAATCATGTCTCCTTCATTTAAGCTCCTTACATATGCCTTTTTATTGAAAGTATTCCTGGTTTGTGCCTAATTTGCTTCTAAGAATTTCATTGATTAATGTTTGATTTATTAAAGATCCATGAGTTCATCCAGTCTCACCATCATTTCATCATTGTCAATTAGGGCCAAATTTCATCATTTTCAATTAGGTCTAAAGTGTTTATTTCAATTTTGTATGTCATGTCCTCTGGTTGTCCTCCATCGTTCATTTGATGACTCAGATGAGGTTTTTGTTAGTTGAATCAACTAGGCCATTACCTTGGGTGTAATAATTTGAAGAAGTGCTTAGGTGCACAATATGATTGATATCCCATTCACTTACCTAAGTGCCCATAAAGGACTTAACATTATCTGATATAATGGTGTGAGGAACACCAATCCTTGACCCTATGTTGTCCATAAATTCTAGAATAGATGTCTTAGTGGCATATTTTAAATAAACTACTTTAGTCTATCATGTGAAATAATCCATTGCTATGAGAACCCATTTATGACCTACACTTGATGGTAGATTGATCATACCAATGAAATCTAATCCCCATTAGGTGAATGACTGATCTGCTTGAATTGGTCTGAGAGTAAGGGTTGTTAGCCTTTGCTTACCAGTGAAGTAAGAACATTTTTCATAGTTTCTTACCCATTAGTGTGAGTCTTTTAATAATTCAGGTTAATAGTAGCCTCCTCTCATTATCTTAATGTCTGTAGTCCTTGAAGAAAAATGTCCTCTTGACATTCCATTATGAAATTATTTGAGCACTTTGGGAAATTTCTCATGCACAATACATCTTAACAATATTTCATTCATGTCCTTCCAAAATTAAATTCCATCAATAAGAATGTAAGGTATTTTGTATTATGCAAGAAGTGAGTCATGTCTTGAATCTAGTTGTTGAAAGAAGGTGGATTATCTTGGTGAGGTGTAATTTGAGCATACACTATGTCTAATATTTGTTCTAAAGTCTTAATGTCAATAGCCATTTATTCACATAATCCTTTTCCTCTTACATGATTCATGATCATGATATCCACATCATACTATATGACTTTTGTAATCCATCCTACTCATTTTTCATTTATCTCCCTACTCAAAAAGAATCTTTGATGCTCTAATGACTCACCATAAAATGTATTTTATTTTGGAGAGCATATGCCTAAATTTCTTAAGTAATTTGATCAATGCATATACCTCCTTCTCCATAAAACTATAATTCTCTTCTTAATATTTCAAAGATTGGATGAAGAAAGAAATGGGTCATTCCAAAACTTTTTTATTATGTTGAGTTAGAATGGCTGAAATGCTTTCTTCCCCTCCAAATGCATAGAGAATAAAGTTTTTCTCATAGTTTATATTGACCAAGGTAGGATCTTGGGTTATGGCCTCGAAGCTATCTTTTCCCTCTTGAGACCAGTTAAAAAGAGTTCCCTTTCTTTTGGCTTGGTAATGGTAATGTAGATATGGATCTAACTTGTTTAGGGTCTATTGTAAGACCCTCTTTCAACACTATGTGTCCCAATAGCTTCCCCTCATATACTAAAAACATGTACTTCTTTGGGTTAAGGGAAAACCTAAATTACCTACACCATTCAAAAATTTTACTCAAGTGGTCTAAATGTGCATTAGTATGTTTTGAATAGACTGTAATATCATCTAGATATATTAGAATCATTTCATGATCATACCTTTGAATTCCATATCCATGGATCTCTTAAAGGTTACATCTACATTTGTCAGACTAAGTAGCATCTTCCT
Source organism: Torreya grandis (assembly GCA_037957365.1). Lineage (NCBI taxonomy): Eukaryota > Viridiplantae > Streptophyta > Pinopsida > Cupressales > Taxaceae > Torreya > Torreya grandis. The sequence goes on from JARHVA010001083.1 coordinate 505,303, forward strand.
ATATACATACATGCCCCATTTAGTGGTGAAGGCTATTTTAAATTGATCTAATTCCTACACCAAGATTGGTTTATAACCCAAATAATTATCTAGAATATATAATCTTTTATATCTTGACATCATCTATAGGATTTTTTCCATAGAAGGAAGAGGATAATTATCTTTCAATGATGATTTACTTAGGTCCCTAAAATCCACACATAGTCTAATTTTACCATATTTATTTCTAACAGGGACCGTATTTTCTACCCAATATGAGTGTTTGATAGGAAATATTATATTAGCCTTTATAAATTTAGAGAGCTTAATTTTCATCAGGGGTTCAATCTTTGGATTGATAGGTCTCTATTTTTTTCTGACAGGATTTGTATTTAGATCCAATTCTATAGTGTGTTGAGCTAAACTTGGATCAAATCCTCTTAAATCATGATAACTCCAAGTGATGTTATCATCAAAATATTAACATAATTGAACAAAATTATGTTTCTCTAAAATATTACATACCTTACTTATCTTGAGAGACTTGCCTTCTAAATTGATGGCAGGTTCACAATCTTCTTCTTTGACTGTAATGTTCTTCTTTTCACCTTTCAACTTGTCATCCAAATTGAATATGTTTTCTAGTGTGATGAGACCCATAGCTAGCCTATTTATTTTTAATTGAATAATTTGATCACCATATTAGTCTTATAGCCTTGGCTTATTCCTATCTAAAAACTCATCATTTTCTCTCAGAAAATTTACAATCTGCTTATCACTATCAAAGATTTACCAATTAATTGCATTATCAAGGATAGAGGGCCTTACAATTAACCTCACATGCTGGCTAATTTTCTTCTTTATTTCTACTAGTATGTTTACCCAAGATGATTTTATTATAGGAAATATTATATTAGCCTATATTAATTTAGAGAGATCACTTTTCATTAGGGGTTCAATCTTTAATTTCATAGGTCTCTATTTCTGTCTAACAAGCTTTGAATTTAGATCCAATCCTATTGTGTGTTAAGATAAACTTGGATCAAATCCTCTTAAATCATGATAACTCCAATTAAATTTATCATCAAACACTTGACATAATTAAATAATAACAATGATTCTTTAAAATATTACATACCTTACCTATCTTAAGAGACTTGCCTTTTGAGATGATGATGGGTTCATAGTATTCTTCATTGACTATAATGTTCTTATTTTCACCTTTCAGTTGGTCATTCAAATTGAAGATGTTTTCTAGTGTGATGATACCCATAGGTAGATTATTTATTTTCATTTTAATTATCTAATCACCATATTGGTCTTATAGCCTTGCCTAATTCTTATCTAAAAAATCAGCCTTTTCTCTTAGAAAATTTACAATCTACTTGTCACTATCAAAGACTTGCTAATTAATTACATTATCAGGAGCATATGGCCTTACAATCAGCCTCATTTGATGGTTTTTTTTTCTTTATTTCTACTAGTAGGTTATATTGGGATCCTACTAAAGCTATGTGGTCAATATCTTTATTTTTTGCCTTGAGTACTGCTTGTATCTTCAAGGTTGTGAAATCTTCTAACAGGTCCTAAACTCTATGTTTGTAAGACCTTCAAATTTTATTTTTAGTCACACTTTTTAATCTTACTTGGTGAATAATATGTTTAGTGTCACCAAATATATGTAAAATCTTGATTCCTCTATCATTATCCAAATGAAGGCCTCAAATCAAGGGTTCATATTTAACCACATTATTTGTATAACTAAATTAAATTTTGAATGAGTAGAAGTAGCTTTCCTTCTATAGGGAGATCAATATGATTCCTTCACCTACACCATTTCTTCTTCTAGATACATCAAAAAATAACTACCACATCCCTAGAACATCTTTAGTTGGTTTGACTAAGTTTAGAATAATCGCATTACTCTCATAAATGCAATATGTTCCTAACCCTATTTCTTGTACATAGTCATAAGGATCAAATTAAAGGGTTGATCCCCATTCATCTAAGTGAGTGTCTATAATTTCTTCTACAGGTGTTGCATCCTCCTGATCTGTTTCTTCCTCTTCTTGATCTCTAAATGCACAATTCATTTCTATGGGAGGAATAGGATTGTATGGTTATATATGATCTTTTACAATTGGCTCAACTCTTATTGTTAGTCTAGTTCCATATCCCATTCTAAGTAGCATGTGATACCAATATATAGATAGATATCCTCCCATCTTCATAGTGAAATCTCTTGAAAGATAAATGACAAAGTAGGGGGCGAGATCTATGACTGAAATGTCTTACATAATTGATAGGCTTGGGCAAGCATGAATAGTGAGGTTTAGTCCCTTTATAGTTCCTATTATTTGAATAGTAGTCCCATCTAATTACACCACTCCTTTATTAACATGTGTTTATTTTATTCCCAAATCATCATCTATTTTCTTGGGCATTACTAAACTACTAGCCCTTGGATATACCATGTAATTGTATACTAGATGCTTCCCTACTATAAGTGAAAGATAGAAGGGGGAAGCTTATCATTTTTGTCCATTTTATTATCAACTTGAGGTTGAAATAGATTTAATGAAGGTGTAGGCCCCTTAGTTGGAACCTTTTCTGATATCTATAAATTCTTTAGAGCATCTTGTAGTAAGTCCCTTTGTGTTGGTATAGATAGTGATTCCCATATAGTGACATTCATATTAATCTTCTTAATTTGTTTAACTATGCTCAAAGGGATATTACCAACCTTTACCAGTGCTTTTATAGAGGCTACATCCTCTTTCATAAGATTTGGAGTGGGCATCTTTACCTTGAATTGATTTTTAGATACAAAGGGCAACATTTGCATTATGTTTCTCCTTGCTAGTTCTATTATAGCTTTCGAAGTTAAAGCTTGTTATACCCTAGGGGGCTGATCAACTTTTATTGCTATTTTCTTGGAATGTATATTAGATTATATAGGACCTCCTCCATTCAAAAATGCTTCATCCTGGCTTATTCCACTAAATTCATCCTCCTATTAGTTTAGAAGAGTTGCTTCACTTTTAGCAGGTTCTTGTGTGTCTAATTATTAGGAAGTAAATTCTTCTTGTTGTCCTTGCATACATTCTATGCTTTATACCATCAATTCTTAATTGATCACACCATTAGACAAGTGTTTTGGTTATATGGATGATTAAAAGGATAAAAACCAATTGTATTTTTGAACCAAATTATTTTGAATAGGCACCATGGCTTTAGATGATCCTAGTATTAGTAAAGCATGGATGTTTGGAAGTCTTGGTTGTGAATTATGTCCTTGTTTCTATTTGTTTCCTTGATGTGGATACCTATGTCCCTAGTATAGTTACCTATTCCTTTAGTATGCAAGGTTAGATGGCTGAAAAAGGTTTGTAGTTTTGGGTTTACTACCTTTTCATTACCACTAACTCATTGGAAAATATTATGTAATGACTTTACCATATATATATCATCAATAGGTGTAGGGGTCAAAGTAAGTGCTTTGCTCATGGTGGGAATTGGAGCAACTACATGGGGTGGAATAGGATCTATTTCTAGAAAAAGAGGCATTAGTGGCCTTGGTGAAATTTTCCCAACTTGGATTAAATAATATTTTTCCCTTATTAAAATATCATAAGTTGTAAGAAGTGTGGTCCCACCCATTGACTAAATCATCATAGCTATATCATTATTGAGATATTTTTGGTAATAAAAGAAATCATTGTTTGTAGTGGTTTTAACCAAGACTAGGATTCCATTCTAGGCCTTTAGAAATGGTAATTAAAATTAGTCATTTGCTCATGAGGACCTCATTGAATAGTAGTTAAATGTTTAACCAGGGAAAGGTGCTCGCTTTTGTCTTCAAAATGGGTACATAGTGCAGTGCCTAACTCATCCCAAACTCATATTGAAGTGAGGTCAAGGCCTCTGTACCATTGTAAATATTTGCCTTTGAAAGAGGAGACTAGAAGTTTGATTACAACATTATCCTAGACCATGTTATGGATTAAATAGATGTTATCAATATCTTGTATGTGCTCTAAAGTAATGGTAGAAGTTTTTCTAATAAAATATGGTAGGATTTTGAAGGCTAAGGTAGGTATATCATTGTGTTGACCTAATTGGAGTGGTTTGTCTCCATTTAAAGATATGAAATTCATATTTCTAGCCATTACAATAAGTATGAAGCTAATAAGAGTTATCACAAGAGATGGTAAAATAACCATAGGATATACCTTACACTGAGGGGTGACTAATTTAGATCTCTTTTTAGATTGAAATGATAATTATAAAAAATCAGCCCTCTTACCTTTAGTAGATGATCTCGTTTATCACCTTCATGTATGTGAACCTCAAAAATTTAAATTTGAGTCACCAGGTTATTTGATATTTATACAAAACTCATACAATGTTCACTAAGAATATCACCAATCTCTCTGTAATTTTTAGGTCCCATCGAGTGTGCCAAAAACTATTATCACATAGGATTGCACCTATCTTGATCATGTAACTTGTTGTGTAATTTCCTAACGATACAATGGAAAACCTCAAAATCCTCAGGACCTTGGAAAATTGAGGTTAGTATTTAGAGAAGGCTAGATTATTTTCACTAAATCTAATATAAACTAATAAAATACTAGTTTTATGGAAATCTCACTCTTTAGTGATTTTGGATCCTAAACTAGGGTTTTAATGGGGAAAAGGGTTGAAGAATTGAAATTTATGGAAAAATAAAAATATGGTGATTTCACCAAATATTTTATAGTGGATTGTAATGTTTACTTGATAAAAAAAATAGAGTAGAAAAAATGTTGAATTTGTTTCAGCACAGACTCATACAAATAAAAATTAGAGGTAGTATTTTAGCTATTTTTCATAAAAGGGAAAAAGATATTTATTCCAAACAATATTTTCAAGAGGGTAAAATACCATAGATGAATTTGTTGAACTGAAACAAAGAGACAAAGATTTCATAAATAATCAAACAACTTGTACACACATAGAGATCTCTCAAGACAAGAAAGGAAAATATTCAATTTTATCTCTCTCCAAAGGTTACATCTTGTAGTAAATACATTTAAAACAAAAAAAAATCACTAACAATAAAAAGATAATTTGGTCCATGGGGTCTACTCATTTTTATACAAAATATCTCCAAGATGAGATGTAGTTGACAAAATTTGAATGCTCGATTGAAGGATATCATGAAAATCTAAAACCCTCACACAAAAGAGGTGAGTTATTCTATTTATAACATTTATAAACTTGTGGAATAGCTATAAAATAGCATGCATACATTGGGCATGATTTTTGGTGTAGCATGGCATGGATGGAAGTGTTGAATATCCATACAAGGCTTCTTTATCTAGTAGTGGATGGAACTACTTCCTTATGCAAAAAGTGGCACCCAAATTAGAACTGGTCCTTTAAAATGAAAGATAACTTTGAAGATAATTCCAAATTACTTTTCCATGTAAAACCCTAACTTGTAAAACATGAGTGAGATATTTACAACTTTTTAAGTCTTTATCACTTTTTCCAAAATGAATCATACACTTTTCACTTCATGATTTTGCACTTTTTAACAATTTGTATTTATCAAGATGGAAAGTGAAATTTGCAGTTGTGTTTTTTGTAACTTTCACATTATCAAAAAATATAAAGTGTAAAATGTGTTTTTCTATTTGTCAAAAAGAGTTATAAAAATATAGCTATACTTTTGTAATGAAATTAAAAATTACAAAGTTTTTGAAATGAAATTAAAATAACAATATTAAATAGAGAGGAAATATTAATCAATGTTTGGAATTTATTTTGCTTTCTTATCATTCTTGGCCTACAACCTCTCAATATATGCATCAAGGACCTTGAATATTTCTTGTATGTGTTCTGGATTTGGCCCATAAAAGTAGATATTGAAAGTTACACAATCTACCTGAACATCAAAAAGTTCTCTTTTTAAAGCTTTGATTCCTTCCATATTTGTTCTCATTTTATTAATTTTTTTTCATGCCTAATAAAATGTTGGATCAAACTCAAGACAAATATTATCTCTTTTGAAAATTGTTTCTCAATTATTGCTTTGAAATTATTCTGGACCTACTCTATCTGAAGAAGATTTCTGGTGTCATATACTGGTTGGCATGACATTGAATTCATCATGCCTTGAGTCTCATATATCACATCAAACTCCTTACCATGAGCCTTTTTGCTTGCTCTATAGACTCTATTAGTACTCGTATCTAAAATTGAATAGCCTTGTGTATTTCCTTGTGTTCAGTATCACTCTCTAATATATTCTTGGCAATGAGGGTATTCATATAAATTGATTTTATGGCTATCAATTTAGGATAAAACAAGTTTAAAGTTTAAATTTATCCTTCATATTGATTGATCTATTCTTTCAAAATATCCTTCCTCTCCATGATGATGTCATAATGTTCCATCATTGCTACAAGAACCATTCTGGCCCTCCTCTGATAGAGTGATACTTTCTACTTTGAGATTTAAGAGCTTATTTTTAACCCCTATTGTCTCCCTTGTGACCTACCCTCCTTTACTCCTCAACCTATTAATTATTCTATTGATTATAGGGGTTATTCTATCAAACAAAGAGAAAGACTTAGGAACTAACCACCTCACTAGTGGTAAGGGTTTAGCAATGATCTGTGTAAGGTAGATTGTGTTAAATTTAGGGTCTTTATCCACCAAATCATTAGGTAATAGTGTCAAATCATAATATTTTATCTATTTTAGAGACATCCTTGAATAGCCCCTCATCCTGACCATCTCTTCATCTTCACAATATTACCAAAAATCCTCATAATAAGGCACATGTTCATATGTTGCTAGGTTTAGTGCATCGGTGATTTTACCATATGGATCAAAATAAGGTCTATAATATAAATTACTCAATTTAATTTGGTACATTTCAACAAAATAAGGTCTATAATCTAAAGTCCTTAATGTCATTTGGTACATTTCAACCTTTGTACCTCTAGTTTTCATGAGGGATAGGCATGTGTAACAACCAATGGAAATTGGTAAATGTATCCCTAACTTATGCCTATCTGAGAGGATTTTTTTCATCTTCACAAGTTGAATAACTAACTCTAACAATGCCCATTATCACTTGCATACTATAGAAGTGTGTAGGGATAGACACTAAATTTGGTTGCCCTGATGTAGGAGTAGGTAGGGAACTATATGAAGAATGAACCCCATTTATTGATTTCGTCCTTTGTTTCTCTTATCCAGAACATTGTCATCAAGATTGTCAGTGACCCTATGTATTTGTATTATAATATTCCATACCTCATCAATGAAATAAAGCCTATACATGGTCTTAGGAAATATGGTGGAATAATGTTTAGGGGTCTTGAACCATTGATTGTTGATTATCTTTTGGCATCCATCTCTTTTTTTTCTCATAGAATTGTGTAGATGTATGTGGAGTTATATTCAAATAACTCTTAAATATTAGGATGGTAAAAACTTATTCAATGAAATTAGGGTCTAGATCTAGAACCTTTTACCCTTTATAATTGTATATTTACCTCTTATTAATATCATAGTATTGGGCCATTATTAAGACCAACTCAAGTTTTGAATAGATAGAGGGAAGGCTACAACTTGTGGAAGATCAGAGTCATACATACTTTGGATCCAGTCATTCTTGAATTTTGTACCTATTCTAGCCCAAAACTCTCTAAGGTTAATATGAACTAAATATGTATCTTTGATCTTTTTGATATTGGACTCCAAACTAAGAGTCATTATATGGCCCTTAGATTTGAACTTCATCTCTATAAGAGGCCTAGAGACTATAGATATATTTGTGACAAATCAACTATGAAAGTTGGTAGAATTTGTAGGTATCTATAACAATTATACTCTCTAGTAGAACTTGGAGGTGTCTCTAATAGGTGAAAGTTTTGGTGTAACTTAGAGGTTTTGGAAGCACATCCACTTCCCATGGTACATGAGGGATGTTAGATTTCCAATATAAGTGGAAGGTTCTTGAGGTAGGTCCATTTTACATAGAGTGTTAGAAGTCTATTGGGGTCGATGTTGTTTGAGGCATGTCAGATCTCTGATGGAAGTGGAATGTGTTCAGAGCACGTCCACTCTCTATGAAGGATTAAGATCTTGAAATATCATCAAGTGTTCTTGGAAATTCTAACCTTGGTAGGGAAGTTGGAGAATCTATATGTAATATTTGTTGGTTTTAAAAAGGCCTAGATTTCAATAGCAAAATCTTGAGGGGAAAACTACAATTTTTTTCTTGATATATTTAGGATCTGTAAATGTAAAAAACCTTAGAAAAACCTTAAAACTACCCTTGTTTAACCCAAGACCTAGGAATTTATTTTTTTAAATTTGTTAATTCTTTATTTCCTAAACATAAGAAACCCTAAAATGACACTTTCAAGAAATAATGATGAAAACTATACAAAATCATGGAAAACTTTTGAAAACTATTTGAAAAATGGGAACTATGGTGAAAAATAAGGGTAATACCATGTAAATGAAGTACGTGACATGGATTTGGATTTGTATTCATGGCTTGGTACTAGGTTTGATGTGGCTTGAGGTTCAAAGTTGTGGTGTAGGTGGTTAGAGCTCTAAAATCCTATTTAGCAAATAAACAATGATAATGAAAACCCTAAATTTTCTTAGTTTTATAGTGGAAACCTACAATTAATGAAATTACATGGTGGTTGGTGGTGGAGGTTGGACCTACTTGGATAAGGTCCAATTTACATGGGAAAATCTTGATTTGGTAGAAGGTGGAACTCACCAAGCACTTTGCATGCTTGGAAATGTGTAATGTACTCTTTAGGTTTTGCATCCTATGAAAGGTAATTGGTAAGTAGTTGGAGGATGGTAGAGCTTGATGTACACTTTGAAAATTTGAAAATGTGAGATGTGCACTTCAGGTTTTGCATTCCATGGAAGGGGGTTTTATTTCCTTGTCAGGATCTTGAGCACATCTTGCATTTTACACGCTATGAAAATGTGCAAAGTGCACAGCTAGTTTTGGATTCTACCTGCTTGGGTGTATGGAGGAATATAGAGTCCACCATGAATTTTGTACATTGTGAAAATATACAAAGTACATGGTGAGTTTTGGATTATTTAGTTTTAGGTTTGAGTGATTTATAGGATCTGAAAACCACCATGCATTTTGTATATTATGAAAATGTGCAAAGTGCATGGTGGGTTCTGGATTCCACTAGTTTGGGTGTTGGGTGATTCAAAGAATCTATAACCCACAAAGTAATTAGCACAAGTGCAAATTACATCTATATTTTTGGATTCCCCAAAGTATAAAGTGAAATATGGGGCTTTTAGAGGTTTTAAGGTTTTCCCTAAAAAAATAAAGGGGGTCTACCTTAGGTTATTATATGTAATGATATTTTTGGGGTAAAAATATCAATATTTTTAGAGACCTATATGGGATGATTGACTACTAATAATTTTCAATTTAATAGCCTTATAAGATAGTGGATATGGAATCAAATTTGATTTGACAAACTCTAACCTAGGGAAGAACAAAATAGGATTTGCCTAGACATGAACAAAATAGGAAAATAGACAAAAAAAATTAGGAGAAAACAACATAACCTAAGGAATAAAATCCTAATGAGTCTTGACTTATGAAAAATCACTTATTAAAAAAACATAACCAACATTAATATTTACAAAAATTTAATCTTTAGATTGAGTTCCTACCTCAAAAGCAAGCTTTGAGGTATATCCCATTAATTGGGATTGGTAGTTTTGCTCCATCAAGCTTGGAGAGCTGGAATATGTTGGCTCCTTTGCACTAAGTGATGATATATGGACCACTCCATATTACATCAAATTTAGTGTGCCTTCTTAGTTTTGCTTTATTTGTATCCCACTTGAGAACCATGTTTCCTTCATTAAAGCTCTTTGTAGATGCCTTTTTATTGAAATTTTTCTTGGTTTGTGAATGATTTCCTTCTAAGAATTTCATTTATTGATGCTTTATTTATTCAAGATCTAGGTGTTCATCCAATCTAACCATCATTTCATCATTGTCAATCAGTTCCAATTGGTGATTGAGCTTTAAAGATGATTTCTTAATTGATAGTGCTACTCATGCTTCTCTTCCATATACCAACATGAAGGGGTGATTACCAATGGATCTTTTTGGAGTAATATCATGATCCCAAAGTGATGATTTTAGTTTTGTATTCCATGTCCTCTAGTCATACTCTATTATTCATTTGATGACTTTGATGAGGCTTTTGTTGGTTGACTTAGTTAGGCTATTACCTTAGGTGTAATAATTTGAATAAGTGCTCAAGTACACATTATGATTGATATCACATTCACTTACCTAATTTCCCATAAATGACTTATCATTATCTGATATGATGGTGTGAGGAACACCAAACCTTGAAACTATGTTATCCATAAATTCTATAATGTCTTAGTGGCATCTTTTAGAGTAACTACTTTAGTCTATCATGTGAAATAATCCATTGCTATAATAACCCATTTATTACCCATAATTAATGGTGTATTGATCATGATGATGACATCTAATCCCCATTGAGTGAATGGATAATCTATTTGAATTGATCTAAGAGGAAGAGCTATCAGCCTTTGAATACTAGTGAAGTAACCATAGTTTTTGTAGTTTCTTACCCATTAGTGGGCATCTTTGAATAATTTAGGCCAATAGTAGCCTCCTCTCATTATCTTAATGGGCATATTTCTTACATAAAAATTTCCTCATGATTGTCCATTATGAAATTGTTTGAGCCCTTTGGGAACTTGTTCATGCTCAATACATCTTAATGAGACTCCATTCATGTCCTTTTAAAATAAAATTCCATTAATAAGAACATAATGAATTAATTAGAATTAAAAATACCTTTTATTTAACTACTAAAATTCATAGGTATATTCATTATTCTATAATAAGTGAGTCACATCTTAAATCTAGTTGTTGAAAGAGGTGGATTGTCTGGCTGTGGTGTAGTTTGAGCATACACTATGTCAAATACTAGCTTAACAGTCATGATATCGATATCTTATTATTCACACAATTATTTTCCTATTAAAATATTTATGATCATGATATTTATTGGTTCCCAATTATAAACCTCTATTACTCAACCTTGCAAACCTAAAGAGAGTGGCAAGTAAAGACGGAAAACCGGCTTAATGTGTCATTATAGTCGGGGATGGGTTTGACATCATGAGTAGACCAAAACATAGAAGATGATTGGGAGGCACCTAAAAAGGGTATGGTCAATTCCCTACTACTTCTATCTCTACTTGAACCAAGGTGAGAGGACCTAAGGCATAGCTTTGCTCACATGAAAGTATTTGATGATTAAATCTTCATGGGGATTGTTAGTGCAAAAGGATACAAATCTGACCGAAACACAACCAAGCTCACTCAAGCCACCTAGCAAGGGTTGTCACATGGAATGAGAAATGTTATAGGTTAGATAGAAGCTACTAAAGATAGATATAGATATAACTATAACTTTTATGTTGATGATGTTAATATTTAATGTCCTCTGTCAAAGATATTGCAATGTTAATATTTAATGTATAGAATGCAGACACATGCTAAGTACATAATGTTTATGTAATCATAGGAAAATAACACTTTGGTTATACAGAGGACATGGTGTGTGCAGTGTAAAATAGGGTAGGATAAAAACTATCATTTAATATATATTAAAAGTGTAGGGTTAACACATGAGCATTAAGAAGTTCAAGTAAATTTTCATATCACCTCTACCAATAGATGTAGCACTGAATTTGAACAAATGAAACTAAAACTATGCATGAATTAGATCCTTACAAAACACTTCCTAATTAAATACATAATCCTTGGACTACCCTTAAAAAGGATATCAACACCCTATTTTCAAATCTCAAGATAGAAATAATTTTAGAATCTAGATATACTCTCTAAATGACTACCATAAAAATGAATACATTAGATCACCAATTAGCTAAGCATATAAAACATGGAATTATGCTTTAACAATAGAAAGATAATGGAAACCAACAACAAATTTCATTTACAGATTGAATTGAAAATGCATACAATGTGTAGTTGACAACATAACAAATGTACACTATGCAAGAAAATCCTGTAACAAGGGAGACATATGTGAAGATCTCAAAGCTTACCAATTATTTTACAACAAAAACCAACTTGGCACCAAGAATGTTACACAGTGAGAAATCTTTGAGTCTATAGATATTGACTCAAAAATTTAATTAACCTATGTAAAGGGGCATACCCCAATTACTTACACAATTAAGCTAAGCCTAGCATATTCCTAATGATGCTCCATCTAGAAGATTACTTCATGGGCCTAGAGTCTATTAGACCTTATAAAAAATATTATTCCTTAGATTATGCACATGCTCCTATGATGATGACAAAATTGATCCTCCACCTTGGTAAAATATTTTTAGTTATCTACGTATAGGTAGATCCTACAAGAGACAAAACAAACCTTTATCATCTTGCAAAACAAAACAACATCCCTCTCCTATGTACATGATTAAAAAACTACCTCAAAAAGGAGATGCCACTATCAGGTGAAGTAAAATAGTTTCCAAATGTCAAATGAGAAAAGAAAATGGGAGAGAATTAAAAAGGGAAGTGAAGAGAAAGGTGAAGTGGTGCTAGCTTAGAAGAAACTAAAATATTTGATTAAGTCCTAGAGTCAATTTGAATGATGGAATCCTTTACCAACCTATTTTTTGTATTTGGTGTATTCCTTAAGCATGGGGATGAAACTCTCTTGGTATAGGCTAGCTTGTTATTTGAATTTGACTCTATACTCTTCAAGCCAGGTGGTAGGTCATTGAAGCATGGTTTGCTTTCATCCAATGAGTTCCTTTAGTTGGTTATAGTATTTCTCAAGTGACAGCAATTTCTTTATTTTATAGGCATAAAAGGACTCTTATGGTGCATCAATGAGGTTCTTTAGAGCAGTGAACACTACCTCCTCCCCCAAATCATTTTCACCATCAAGGCTCACCATCTTCCTCAGTGCAGCATCTATTTATTTTTTCATAGTATTAAGAGATTTTTATTCTCCTTTTAGATCGAAGATGACATATTTGAGCATCATCAAATGATGTTTGATTGCCAGTTGATATTCTTTGGGCCTTTTATGATCATTTAGGGAAATGATCTTCTCTATAATCAAAGTATATGTGCCAAAGTTACAAATCTCATCCATATTTTATTAAAATTCTTCCCATTTATTAGTGTCTAACTCATATGAGAACATTTGGGCATCACACTCCCTCTTATTTTCCACTATGTCACTCATACATTTAAATGTTGAGTGGATTATTTATTCTACTTGAGTGCCCAAGCCTTGATCTGATTATTCTATTTCTCACCCTCTAGTCTTTAAATCATTGATCTAGCTAGAGTAAAATGATATGAGTGCAATATGGAGAGAATCTAGAGCCTTATTGGTTATTGGAGTCACCACCTTCGAATCACTCATAAAATTTTGCAAGTACTAGATCATATCTTGGTTCTCCACCTTCAACTCTTCCATGGTGGCTTTATCTTTATCCATCCTATGTGCCATAATGTTAGCCAAGACCTATGATCTATGATTCAACTCATTATATTATGGATCCCCTAGATTGTAACTATAGATAGTGTAAATTTTGAGGTGAACATCCTTCTTCAGTGCATCAAGTGGAGGGATAGATATCTTGACATTCCTTTATCCCATGGTGGTGAAGGTGGTTTTGTAATGTGGTTTGGCCTTTTTAAGGGGCTTGGCCTTATGAACTTGAGTGATCTTCATTACATTGATATCCCCTACTTTTCTCATAATGTATTTTTTCTCCTTAAACTACTCTTTGATCAAAAGTAAGGGTCTGGTCTAAAATCCCATTAAAGTTGTAGACATTGTTAATGGCCTCGAGATAATGAAAAGTGGTGTCAATGATGTGATAGATGTATGAAGTGACATATTTTTGGGTTGTGGACTCAACATAATTTCATAAATGTATTCATCACTCTCATACTCCTTGACACCTTTTTCCACTCTATGTTTTTGTTCTAGGTCTAGCTCAATTTGCTCCAAAACTCCACACTCTGACTGAGGCTGAAGAGACCCTTTGAGAAATAATTCAATTGAGCTTCCCTTCTATATTGATTACACAAAATTTTGTGTAATTTCTTCACCTTTTTTATTCACTTGGGATTTAGGAATGGATAAGGCTATGGTGACATCCTTATTACCTTTTAGAAACTATTCACCAATCACAACTCAAGAACTTTATTATGAGTTTGGTCATGGACCCTAATGTGAGGGAGAATACTTCATGGTACATTAATTGAAGTCACATCTCCCAAATCATATACCTCAACATCCTTATTATAATGATCTAATTCCTTATTTTCTTTAGTATGAGTGGGGGTACCCATTCATAGGTTCTTTCCCCCACCTTCTTTCTCACTTGTCTTCTCCTTTGATGATAGAATTGACACCTTTAGAGGGGAAGGGATGTCTTGTGACACCTATAGAGTTAACTATAAGCCCTCTTACTCAAGTTCATAATTAGTGGTACCTTGATTGCTATACTCTAGTTCTTCTTTGGCTTTATCATCAAATTTATTTAACTCTTCAGCTCCACCTTGATCACCTTGGCCTTTTGGTTGGGTAATGACACTATCTACAAATGTCTTTGTATTTGATGAAATGTTTTCCTTCTCTTAAGGGGATTGATTTTGCATAACCCCATCAATACCAACCTATATAACATCATCAAAGGATAAAGGATTATTTGAGGTTCAGATGTTTTTGTCATCACCTTTGCTTTCTATAATTTGGGGTCCCTCTTCTAAAAATAAGCCCATCATTAAGGCCTTTACCAAGGTATGAGGTCTTTCCCAATGAGTTCTCTACGTAATTTTTAATTTCAAAGGAGTGAAAGCACATTACTTCTTCATCACCTTAGCAATGGGCCTATCCTCATCTAAAGCCTCATCATCACTCATATCCCTTACCCTCTAGGCATATGAGGTCTGGTCCTCCTTCCTTTTTATAGGGACCTCTTTAGATGGTAAGTCCTTAAATGCAACCTTATTTTTTGCAAGAAATCTACTTGGAGGTTATATAACCTTCTTGACTCTCTTTTATTTAGGTTATTCCCCTTCATAATCACATCCTCTATTTCTTGAATATATAATTGGGGGAAGGGATATTGTTACATGTTGTGTTGGTGGAGAAAGTGTAACCATAGTTGGGTTGGCCATGGGAATGGCTACTGGAATGGCTAGCACTATTTGGGCTCCTTCTCTTGAAATGGATATAGGGGTGGCACTGGCCAATGTCACCTCCCCCATAATAAGTTTTTCCTAGTTTTTTGATAAGCTTGTTATCTTTGAGAAAGATAATCCAACCTTGGATTACACTATTTTTATTGACTCTACATCAACTGGTTTAGTGAAATCAACATCAATAAGTTTATGGTTACCATTATGCTTCAATATTGGTTGTGGAGTCATAGGATCACCATTATATTCTATGAGGAAACCTCTAAGCTCCTTAACTTGCCTAAGCTCCTAGAGGATAGGGGTGTCACACATGCCAAGGTTGACCCCATGTTCCTTCATCCACCTGAAGGTTCTTCTCATAATTGGAAATGATCTCCATGGGATAAAATAATTTTCCTTAGCATTAAAATCTACTTGTGAGATGGGTTGGGCTTTAATATTAGATATATTTACACTGAAGCTAGTGTCATTTTGTTATCCACCATGTCTTTGGGAATGGGAGTGATATTATATGTAATAACTTTCTGCACCATTAGCCTCATATAATCTAATTTTATGACATCTTCCTCAATGGTGTAGTCAAAGTGGATGTCTTCATAATGTGATTGTTACAGGATCACATTTATTGCCATGTTCACTAACCACCTTATGTCATTGTTGGGCCTAGGAAACATTTTATCAATTGCATATTGGCCCATTTCCTATTCTAACCCCTTAACCTTGGAAACAGAAGGACATGAATAATATTCATTTATAAGTGGAAATTTTAAGGGGTTATTTATTTTCTTGACCACTATCATTTCATGTGGGGGCACCATTTATCAACTCAGCTCCATTACTATCAATTTATCATCCAATTACCTTAGCATTTTATGTGGGCACCCTAAATAACCACTCACCCTAATATACGTGAACATCCTCAATTGAATGTAAGAGGCACCATATTTTTTAATTACTTCTTTAGCCACCCTGGTCATTTTATTGAGGCTTCTCAAGGAAAGAAGACACTCATCATGATTTTGGAGAAGTTATATACTCTGCATAAATTCTTCCTAAAACCATCAATAGTAATTTTTGGGTATATATCATAAATCCTCATTCCATTAGGGTTCCTGGTAAGCCCCTAAAATGTCATATTGTTCCCTAAACTATACATAAAATAAGAGGACATGTAGAATATACTTATAAATACCTCTTTTGAAAAAATTATAACTTGAAACTACATCATCTACCTATGCAGATTGTCATTGAAGATAGTAGCCCAATCTAGCTTCTTCTATCTTTCCAACATGTAGATTAGGATTAGGAACATCCATGGTTCAATTTTTTTTGCAATGGGCACCCTCTAAATCTTGGCATCCATAGCAATGATATACTAGAGTAATTCATTTAATTCTACTATCTTGATATTATTGGACATCCTAGAGACCTTTGATCTCTTCTTGGCCAACTAATAAGAGTTGATAATATTCCAAATTGCCTTTTCATTATTCTTGTGTACTATTGGAATTATTTTGGGGAGAGTATAATGATTTTTGGCTGGAGAAATTATGAGCCTAGTATTGAGGGCCATAGGAGTGAAATATCATACAACAAAAAGGTTACCATCAATAATGGTTCTAGTGTTTGGTTAGTATGCCCAAGTACAAGCAATGATCAATTTTGGATATGGGGTAGCTAGGGGAAATGCTACCACAGGGGTGATGTAGCTCATACCAACATTAGCTACTACTAGAAGGGGGTTTGGTCATTGTAAAACATTTAACAAGGCCATAAATTCTAACCCTTAAACATTTGGGTCCTTAATACCATCCAAGATCAAGATAATATTGCCTTTTATCAAGGTTAATGATGCCACCATTTCTACCTTAGATTTCTAGTGCAACACTTCAAATTTTGATGAACCCTTCACTCAAATGACCCTCACAATACCTCTCAAATCCTCTCAAAGACCACAACACAAGGGGATAAAAGAGTACTTACTATTAATCTAGAGGGTGGCATATAATAGAAGCTAAAAATCTATGAATAATTCATTATAGTCATGTTCTCATGTTGTAATTAGCTAGGGCACACAAATAACTTGAAGGAATGAATAGAAGCTCTAAATGCAAAGGGTAAACACAAAATGAAAACAAATGCCTTAGTTATAATCCTTTGCATTTATAAATTATGGTTTCCATTAATGCCTCAAAGCATAAAACTAATAACCAACTACCCTCATTAATTACTTTAGATTCATTCAATAAAAGGGAGGGAAAGTGCAAAAGTTTCTTTTACATAGGGTGACCCTCCTTGAAACACATGGGACCATACAAGTGAAGAATACATCATGATATCTTTTTGGGCCTTCAAGTAATTTTACGCTTTTTCACTTGTTATTTTCCTTAGGTGAAGTGGTATAATATGCCTCAAGCTTCTCATTAGGTGTAATAACACCATGTGTCATAATTTTTCTTTACATATTTGGGTATTCGGGCTTTCAAAGACCTTTTAAACTTTTCCCACCAAGAGGTAAGTGGGGTAATCTTCAAAAAGGGACCAAAACTAAAAAAACCCCAAGGAGCTACCATATGGCATCATTTTCCTTGAAATTTTGGGTACTCAATCCCTAGAGACTTCAATTACCTTACCCACCAATAGGTAAGTGGGGTAATTTTTGAGAAAGGCCTAAAATATCTAAAGCCTCAAGAAACTACCATGTGTCCAAATTAGATGTAAGCTCAAGCTCTCAACCATTTTTTACCTTTGTATTAGATATATTCATTTAGGGAAGGGTGAAAGATCCTCCTAACCCTTGACACTATTCATATAAGTCCCCTGAGATAGACACATGTCCTTCATTCAATTTGTCAGGCAATTCCTTACCTTAATCATCAAAACATGTTGAGAGTGCAACTTAGTAATTTCATTCGAGGTCCTAGGATTTACTTTTTTAACACAAGGCATCAAAACCTACCCAAAAAGAGGTTTGGAAACACCTCCATCTTCTCACTATGAATTTTCCCACCATGAAACCTTTAGTTGAGATTTTGTAATTCCTCCAGAATAATTAAGAGTGTTTTCCATCTTTAGAAATTGCCCCTCAAGAGTTCTTCAAGGGAAAAAAACTTGATGGAGGTAATCCTTCAAACATTTTGGAGAGGAAAAATGACCCTACAACTCCTTTGGGACCTTTATGTGGCAAAATCCCTAAAAACAATAACTTAAAAACACTAAAAACCCAAATGGTATGGAATTCTTTTGGAGCTTTTGGAATGGACAAAATTTTTTATGAAATTAGAACTTCAAAACTTTTATGCAAGACAAAAATATTGAAGACTCACTTTCATTGATCACTTTATTCATGATAAAAGCTTAAAATTTCAAAAATAAAGAAACACTCTCATTTGGCAAAAGTAGGACAACAGACATGACAAATTGCAAACATGTACTTTAACCTTTTGAAGGAATATGTAAAAACATGACTGGGGCTAACTACTAAAATAGTGATACTCACCTAGTTTAGATATGGGCATTTTACTGACAACATCCCAATAACTCTAATTTAATTTTGGTCACTAACATTGGCTCTTGTTTGGGGACAAGTGCCCCTAAAAGGTACATAGAGAACACCAGACTAGATGCTTAACCACTAGTCTATGGAGTTAAAGGATTTTTCCATAAAGGCAAGAAAAGCACACCATGGGTTAAAAAAATTATAATAAGGAATATGAAGATAATAATGAAAGAAAAAAAATACATAAACTATACAAACAAACCCTAAGAAGAGCAACAAAACACAAAGGGACTATACAACATGTACATATGTACAAAAACTAGCATTGACTCAATCTAGAAAGTACTTGAGGTGTCTACCATTAATATGAAGCTCTAAGATTTATACATCAATATCTCTAAGGTAAAATGTGTGGTTTCCTATCTAAAAATCAATACTATAGGGACCCATCCATATGGAATCAAATTTACCATGTTTTCCCTTGTCCTCACATACACTATCCCAAAGTAGAACTAAATCACCAATCTAAAAAGTTCTTGGGGTAAATTTATTGTAAAATATATTTTTAAGCCTCTCTTTAAAATTTGAATGCTTTTCATGAGCTTGTCTATGAGATTCATCAAGCTCTATGATATGGTTGATCCTTTCCTCATAGGGGTTTATCCCATCTTCATCCTTGACTATCTATTGTATGAATTGGTGAGTAGGTAACTATAGATTTAAGGGTAAAATAGCTTGATCTCCATAAGCAATCTCAAATGGGATTTTTCTAGTATACCTCTTTGTAGTTAACTTGTTAGCCCAGACATCAAACTTCAACTACTCACCCCATTTCCTTTTATTGGAATCTAGACTCCTTTTAATGATTTTTATTAAGTTCTTATTACTAGACTTAGCTTTCCCATTTCCTTGTAGATTATGATTGGATGCATATGCCATATCAATCCCATAATATTCACATAATTCCAATAACTATTTTTCTCTAAATCACATGGAATTATCACACATAATTTTAACTAGCACTCTAAATCGATAAATTACATTATTCAAAAGGAAATCAATGACTACCTGATGGGTTGATCTTCTAGTGGGAGTTACTTTAACCCACTTTATGAAGTAATAATTATCTATTAGGATCCATTTGTGACCAACAATTTAAGCATCTGATATTTCACCCATGAAATCCATTTCCCATTGCTTGAAAGGTCCCTCAATAAAAACTAGCTATAAGGGAAGTGATCTAGATGCTCTCGTTCTCCTAGAGAATCACTAACACTCTTCACATCTTCTTACCATGGAAACAAAATCTTTGAATAGTGTGGGCCACCAATACCTAACCCTCAGAATCACAATGAATTTAGGAGAAAATTGACCACCACACACACCACTATGGAACTCTGTAATCAATGAAGAGATCTCACTTCCCATTACTCATCTCAAGAGGACACCAGTTGGGTTTCTCCAAGATAAATTATCTTGTAATATAAGATAATTTTGGGATATTAACTTCAATATACTTTTATTTTTGTCTAAATGGGAGGGATAATTTATAATCTTCAAATAATAGACTATATCTTTGTACCATGGGGATCAGGTATACTTAGATTTAGGGTTATCAACCATTCCTACAATATTCACCTCTACAACATGTAAGTAGTTTGTATCTCCATATCAAATTTTTGAATTTTGTTGACCCATCAACATCTTTTGTCAATAGTTTCATTTTGAGTTAATATGTCTTTCACCATAGTGTGAGGAACATAATCTATAATGAATTTAGAATGTAAGATTTGAACTACTTGATATACTTTAAAAGAGTAAAGGCTTGCTTATCCATTATGGTATTTTTTATTTTATATCATTGTAATGACTTATTGAAAAATGTAATTGTATACTCATAACCATCATCATTTTTTTGTAGTAACACTGTGGAAATAGTATGTTCAGAGGAAAATGAAAAGATCTAGAAATATTTTTTGTAAATAGCACTAGCAAGCACCAAAGTAGTTTTCAAAGCTACCTTGATGTCATAAAATGATTGGGTGTCCTTCTCCTTCCACTTTATAGTTTTATCCTTATTCAACATTGATGTGATAAGCATAATAATCTTGGAAAAGTTGGAAACAAACCTTCTAACAAAATTAATATCGCCAAAAAAAGATTGGATACCTTTCTTGGTTTATGGGATGGGTACTTTGTCAATGGATTCTACCCTTTTAGGGTATATAATGACACCTTATTGAGACATAATGTGTCCCAATAGATTTACCTTCTATACTCCAAAGTGGTACTTTCTAAGATTGAGGGAGATTCTAAACTCCCTGTATTTGATAAGCATTTATTCTAAATGCACCAAGTGGTTATCTATTTTATTAGAGTACATTGTAACATAATCTTAGTATAGAACAATGAATTGGTTGATTAATCTAGTTAAATACACATCCATTTCTCTCTATAAGGTGTCATTTGCATTAATCAATCCAAAAGGCATTTAGACATATGCATAAGTGCCCCATGGGGTAGAAAAAGTAATCTTGGACCTTTTAGATTCTTTCATGACTACCTAGTTATAGCCAAAAAAGCCATTTAGAGTTGATAATAGCTTGATCTAGTAACATCTTGGAGCATGTTATCCATATTATGTAATGGATAGTTTTCCTTTAGTAAAGCCTTGTTCAAGTTTTAAAAATCAACACAGAGCCAAACGTCTCCATTTTTTTCTAATAGGGACTAAATTCACCATCCATGATGAATGTATGATGGGTTAAATGATCCCATCATCCCTTAATATCTTCAATTATTCATGCATCTTGGTGGATTATATGGGATTTATAAGCCACTATTTTTGGTAGAATGGTTTTGTATCAGGGTAGAGGGGGATAACATGATGGAACATGTCTTCCTTATAAGCCTTCAACTCTAAATATGACCATATTAGGCAATATTGGTACCTTTTTCATATCTTGATGAATGCTTCCTTCTCCTTTTTGCTCATGTGAGTACCAATCCAAACCTTCCTTGGATTTTATTCTATCCCAATTTTAATCTTAGTCACATCCATTGATATAGAAATGTTTCTATATTTGACTCTATTAGCTCCATCAAAAGATGCTTCCAGACTAACCAATCCTCCAAAGATAGTATTAGTATTTAACTAGATTATTTATTTTTCATATAAGTTTTCTTTTCCATCATATACCTATACCATAGAGTCTCAATCTGTATTATCTCCTTCAAACTCATCTACACAACATATGAACCTTCTTATTTGATCATCATTGTCAAAGACCTACCAATGATCAATGTTATTTGGGACAGAAGGCCTTGCCAATATCTCAACTTCATACACACAAGAGGGATTTATATGTTCAAATTTAAACTTTATATCCCTCTTTGAAATCACATCTACCACATGATTAAGATCATGGGCATGATATTCAATATTGAAAGAATCAAACCACCCAAGCAGTCCCATATAACATTCTAGTTCTAATTCAATATTTTTTGTTTCATGGTGTAAATAGCTCAGACCTATTTCATCACTAATTCTAAATAAACCTTAACAAGAAACCTCCTAAATCCATATTCATAGGTAATCTAGAGGACATTCAGGAGTGCTTCATATTTTATAATATTATTTGTGTACTCAAAGGATAATTGGAAAGAGTATCTATAAACTTGGCCATTAGGGGCATAGAAGACCACCCAAGCTCCATTTTCAATTTTTGAACATGTTCCATCAAAATTCATGGTCTAGATGGAGTCTTCATTGGAAATACCATATTTAGGAAACATCTCTATATACTCGACACTCCTTACAAAATTTCCAATCTTTGTATCCACATATAATACTTCATTCAACTGGTACTTGGCATCTTCTAGGACATAAAGCATTTGTGTCTCTCAATTCAGATGAACCATTTTCCCATCTATAGGTATAGTGTCATAGAAAAAGTCCATCTGAACACTACCCCCAATACTTTCAACCCATTTTATGGATAATAACATACCCCATTTTAGTGGACAATCTACAACAATAACATCCATACTCAAGAATTTACTACGGTATTACATGAGCTACACCACTAATCCTTTGATCATGTTAATAATAGGTAACTCTCTATAATCGATAGTGATGCATCGTCCATATGTTTTAGTTATCCTTATATAAATTTCACTCAACATAGACAATGGCATAATGTTATAAGATGCACCTGAGTCAAACATGCAATAATGGATAATTAGTCCATTAATCAGTAGGGTGATATAGAATGGGTCAACATCCATCTATCTCTCTACCAATGTTGTTCCCAAGTACACCTCCAAATGATTTTTAAGGGATTCTATGGTGTTATCTCTTTTTAGAGGGAAAGCGAGAGAATGCTTTGCTGCAACAATCTCATTGGTAGTGATTTTCTCTGTGAATCCTAAATACTCAAAATCTCTTCTCCTATGTTTTAGAATTCTAAGCAAATCCAGAAATGTTACTATGACCTTTAATTTATTTAAAATATGGGAAATGTCACAAATACTATATTTGGGTAGAGGAGTGTTAGTAGGTAAGCTTGTAACATTCTCATTTGGGATACACTCTTCAATATTCAGGGGAATAAAAGGAGAACTAGCATTCTTAACTTCACTTTTCAAGGGAGGTTTCCTAGGTTCATCCTTATTGGGAATACTATACAATAGGGGGGTTCTATTATTTGCTTGAGTAACTCTTGGATTGAAATTATAAGGTGTAGAACTAGGCTTTGCAAAGTTTTGGACCCCCTTATTTCCTTTGGTCTCTTTCTATCTACTCTCTACTTTTGAAGTAGTAAATTCTTTATCCTTAGGAGGAGTATTTTGATCTTTACTTCTCAAATTGTACTCCTTTCTTGGTTAAATACTACATGGATCGTCAATTATTAGTTCTCAACCAATAGAGGGGAGTCTCCATATTTTTATTTCATCATTGATCTTAGGAACTCAAAATCATGAATAGGCAATTCATATTAATGCATCATGTTTACTTCATAGATGAAGTATGGGTTTGGGACCCTTACCTTTTCACATGCTCTCCAAAATAATTGAGTGGTAGTAGCACCCATTATCTCTATAGATGGAGAGGAAACCATCACATCTAGTTCACCAAATTGGAAAGTAAAACCTTCATATACTAGGGCAATTTCATAATCAAGAATAATTAGGGCACTCACAGCTTCCTCTTTGAAGGTGCAACTCTCCATTTCTTGGAAGTCAACAATGTAGATATCATCTTCATCAAATAAAATTTCAAGCCCTCTACATATTGGTCATCATCACCATATTGTATACATGGGGGATGAGGGAGTAATTAGTTATCACACCAGTCAATATCATAATCAATTATATTGATCTTTACATCTAAAGGATCTAGTACTTCCCTTCCATCTCCTCAGTTCTAGTTTCTTTCATATTTGTCATCCCTTACTATCCCCTTTCCATTTTCATTATTCTTGGATTGGAAAGGTGGTTTATCTTGACCCTAATCTTAGGGTGATTCCTTTCCTCTCTCTTGTGATCCCTCATGTCATAATGGTTAGAAGGACCCCAAGATAGCCCCTTTTTTACTCGAGCTAAATTGTAACAGATTTTCATAGTAGTGGATAGATTCTTCACAATTTCCTCTAGGTCTAAATTCTTATGGGAGGTTTGAGGCTTTTTAGGATTCACCAGCTTGACATCATCCCTCTTGTTTAAAGGCTTATCCATAACTTTGATGTTATTTTCTATTTGGATAGCCAAATTGAAAGCCATCCTTAGATTTTTGGGAGCCTTATCTCTAAGATAATAGGCTAATTTATTATCAAATGCATCACAATACTTAATCAAAGAAGTATCACCACTGAGTCTGATGTCTTCTAGTATCCTTCTTAACACCTTACTAAATCTAGAATTTACATCCTTCACACATTTATTAGGATTCTTCTTGAGGATCTTAAACTTAGCAAGCAAGAATTTAGGGTCAATGATATCACCATATTGCATCTTAAATAAATCAATCATAGCTTGTCATGTGTCTATGTATCCACCAAGAAGGGATTTGAACCACTCCCAAGCCTCATATTCAATTGTGTTTATAAAGAGTTTTATACACACATCCTCTAGATCTATTTCATAATCTTCAATGACATTTAAGAAGGATTTCAAATTTTATTCCCAAGATACTAAATTATTACCTTGAAATTTAGGTAATACATTTCTAATCTTTATAGGAACCTCATTGGGGAAACTAGGCATACCATTAAAGTTGATGGGTCTAAACCTTGAGATCACAAACAATTTGTGTCTATTAGCCAAATCTTGATCTTCTTCTCCATCATTGTCATTATCCACATTAAACATCCTCCTTCTTAGGTCCCAGTCTCCCATCTCTGAATCTAGAGATGAAGTTGAACCAAGGGACAAATGAGAATGAATGCTATGTAGAGGACTCAAAGGAGGAGAAATAGAATGAAGCCTTAATATCCTAGTAGGAGGAGAAAGACTTATTTATGGAGAAGGATCTTGACTTATAGAGAGCTGAGATTTATTTAAGGCACTTTGGTATCCTTCAACCAAAGGGATGTTAGAGAAAATGGGGTAAATATAGTGGGGGACAAACTAATTAGGTCTTACTTGATTGCCTAAGCTTTGGCCTATAATAGGCTTCCACACTTGTCTCCTTTTGGATATATATTTTAACTCAAGGACAAGCTCTTTTGATGGATTCTTCTAAAAGGAAGACTTATTACCCTCTAGATTTTTAGATCTAAAAAAACTCTTTAAAATAGAGAAGATTATATATAGTAGGCCCTAATCTTTAAACCTTACTATAATAGAGTCTCCACTAGAAGCAAGACTTCTAGATTAGAATAACAAAACCACATAGTAACTAATAGAATATCAACTCTCAAATACTAAAAATAACACCAAAAATGTTGAATAACTTCTTACAACATGGGGGTGAACATCCCTAGTGGGATCACCAAGAAAAGATATGAATATGTTAATGAACAAAGGGTGATAAACTCGACATAGTAACAATAGAGAACAAAATAAATAAAACACATATGGCTCTCTATAAGCATTCCCTTTAATAAGGGTAATGAGAGATTTCCCTAGCAACAACACCAAAAAAATGTTGATTCCCAATTATACACCTCTAGTGCTCAGCCTTGTGCACCTAAAGAGAGTGGAAAATAAATATGGAAACCCCACTTAATGTGTCATTGTAGTCAGGGATGGTTTGACATCATGACTAGATTGAAATGTAGAAGATGACTAGGAGGCATATAGAAAGGGTATGGTCAGTTCCCTAGTACTTATGGCTCTATCTGAACCAAGGTGAGAGGACCTAAAGGGTATCTTCACTCACATGAAGAAATTATATGATTAAATATTTATGGGAATTTTTAGTGTAAAAGAATATAAATCTGATCAAAACATAATCAAGCTTGCTCAAGCCACCCAAAAAAGGTTGTCACATAGAATGAGCAAATGTTCTAGGTCAAATAGAAGCTACTAAAGATAGATATAGATATAAATGTAACTTACATTCTATATAATCTTCAACAACAAAGGGGTGAATAGGAGATTGCATTATTGGTCTATAATACATAGAATGTAGACACATGTTAAGTACATAATCTTTATGCACTCATAAGCAAAGCAAACAACACTATGGTTATGAAAAGGACATGTTGTATGTAGGGTAACATAGGGTAGGATAAAAACTATCAGTTAATATATATTAAAATTGGAGGGTTAACACATGAGCACAAAGAAGTTCAAGTAAATTTACATATCACCTCTACCAATAAATGTAGCACCAACTTTGAACAAATGAAACTGAAATCATGCATGAATGAGATCCTTTTAGAACACCTAATTAAATCCAAAATCCTAGGACTACACTAAGAAAGGATATCAACACCCTATTTTCAAATCTCAAGATAGAAATGATTTTATAATATAGATATACTCTTTAAATGACTACAATAAAAAATAAATACATTAGATCACCAATTAGCTAAGCATGTAAAACATGGCATTGTGCTTTAATAATAGAAAGAGAATGGAAACCACCAATAAATTTCATTTATTGATTGAATTGAAAATACATATAATGTGTAGTTGATAACATAAAAAATGTACACTATGCAGGAAAATCTTGTAATAATGGAGACATATGTGATGTATTCAAATCTTGCCAATGATTTTACAACAAAAACCAATTTGGCACTAGGAATGTTACACAGTGAGAACTATTTGAGTCTATATCTCTTAACTCAAAATTTTAACTAACTTCTATAAAGGGGCATACCCCCTTTACTTATATAATTAAGCTAAGCCTAACATATTCTTAAAGATTCTCTAGCTGGAAGATTCCTTCATGGGCCTAGAGTCTGTTAGACCTTGTAGCAAACATGATTCCTCATATTATGCATGTGCTCCTGTGATGATGGAAAAATTGATCCTCCACCTCAATATAATATTTTTAATTATCTACATAGAGGCAGATCCTATAAGAGACAAAACAAACCTTTGTCATCTTGCATAACAAACAAAATGTCCCTCTCCTATGTACATGATTACAAAACTACCATGAAAAGGACATGCCACTATCATGTGAAGTACAATAGTTTCCCAATGGAAAAAAATAAAATAAAAGGGGAGATAAGAAAAAAGGGAAGTGAAGATAAAGGTGAAGTGGTGCTAGATCGAAAGAAATTGAAATATTTGATTAAGTCCTAGAGTTGTTCTGAATGATGGAATCCTTTGCCAACCTATTTTTGTATTTGGTGTATTGCTTGAGCATGGGGGTGAGACTCTCTTGGTCTAATCTAGCTTGGTTATTGAATTTTACTCTATATCTTTCAAGCTAGGTATCAATCTACTAAAGCATGGTTTGTTTCTATTCGATGAGTTCCTTGATTTGGTCATAGGTTTTATTTAGTGACATCAATTGCTTTATTTTTTGGGCATCAAAGGACTCTTATGGTGCATCAATGAAGTTCTTCAGATTAGAACACAATTCCTCCTCCCCTAAATCATTTATGCCATCAAGGCTCACTATCTTCCATATCACGGCATCTATTTATTTTGTTGTAGTCTTGAGAGACTATTCTTTTCCTTTTAGATCAAATATGTTATCTTTGAGCATCATTATATGATGCTTGATTGCCAGTTGATATTCCTTGGGACTTTTATGATCTCTTAGTGTAATTATATTCTTTGAAATCAAATTATATATGTCTAAATTATAGATCTCATCTATCTTCCACCAAGCTTCTTCCCATTTATTAGTGTCTACCTTATGAGAATATTTGGGCATCACACTCCCTCTTATTTTTCACTATCACTCAAACATTTGAATGTTTAGTGGATTATTTATTCTACCTGAGTGCCCAAGACTTGCTATAATTGTTTTTTTCTCACCCTCTAATATTTAAATCATTGATCCAACTAGAATAAAATGATGCAAGTTCAATATGGAGAGAATCTAGAGACTTGCTAGTTATTGGGGTCATCACCTTAATCTCATTCATTATTTTTGCAAGTATTAGATCATATCCTAGTTCTCTACCTTTGAATATTCCATGGTGGCTTTGTCTTTATACATATTATGTGACATCATGCTAGCCAAGACCTATGAGATATGTTTTAACTCATTATATGATGGCTCTCCTAGATTGTAATTATAAATAGTGTAACTTTCAAGGGGAGCATCCTTCTTCAGTGCATCAAGTGGAGGGATAGCTATCTCAACATTCCTTTCTCCCATGGTGGTAAAGGTGGTTCTAGAATGTGTTTTGGCATTTTGAGGGGGCTTGGTCTTATGTGCTTGAGTGATATTCATTACATTGATCTCTCTTATTTTGCTTATAATGTCTCTTTTTTCCTTAACCTACTCTTCAATCCAAAGCATGGGTCTGGTCTAAAATCCCATTGACATTGTAGACATTGTTAATGGCCTCAAGATAGTGAAATGTGGTGTATATGATGTATTAAATGTAGGGATTTCCAAAGGTTGGGTTATGGGATCAATATAAATTACTAAATGTCTTCATCACTATCCTACTCTTTACCACCTTTTTTTACTCCATATTCTTGTTCCAAGTCTGGCTCAATCTACTCCAAAACTCCACACTCTAACTCAGGATGATGAGACCCTTTGAATAACAATTCAATTGAGCTTCTCTGCTCTATTGACTACCTAAAATTTTGTGTAATCACTTCACCTTATTTATTTTCTTGGGCTTTAGGAATGGACAAGGCTATGGTGACATCCTTGTTACCTTTCAGAAAATATTCACCAATCACATCCTCAAGAACTTTAGTATGAGTTGGGTCATGGACCCTAATGTGAGGGAGAAGACTTTATAGTACATAAATTGAAGCAAAATCTCTTAAATCATCTATATCAACATACTTATTAGAATCATCCAATTCCTTATTTGCTTTATTATAAGTGGGGGTACCTATTTACTGATTTGCTCCCCCACCTTCTTCCACACTCACATTCTCCTCTGGTGATGGACTTAACACCTTTGAAGGGGAAAGGATGTCTTGTGAATCCTCTAGAACCATCTATAGTCCCTCTTGCTCAACTAACACCTCAAATTTGGTGGCACCTTGAATGCTCTACTCTGGCTCTTCTTCAGTTTTATCATCATATTTATTTAACTCTTCAGTTCCACCTTGATCACCTTAGCCTAGTGATTGGGTGATGACACTATCTAAAAATGTATTTATATCTAATGAAATGTTTTCCTTCTCTTGAGGGGCTTGAGTTTACATAGATTCCTCAACATTGACCTGTACAACATCATCAAAGGAAAAAGGATCATTTGAGGTTAGGATTTTTATCTCATCACCTTTTCTTTCTACTATCAAGGGTCCTCTTTTGTAAATAATCCCATCACTGGGGCCTTCACCAGAGTTTGAGGTCTTTCCCTATGAGTTCTCTTCCTAGTTTTTACTTTTAGAGAAGTGAAATCATGTTACTCATTCATCCTCGACAATAGGCTTATCCTCATCTAAATCCTCATCATCACTCATATCTCTTACCCTCTAGGCATATGAGGTCTCATGCTCCTTCCTTTTTATAGGGACCTCTTTGGATGCCAAGTCCTTAAATGAAACCTCCTTCTTTTTTATAAGAAATCCACTTGGAGGTTGTAGATCCTTCTTGACTCTATTTTATTTGGGTTTCTCCCCTTCATCATCACCTCCTCTCTTTCTTGAATATATTTTTGGGGGAGAGGTTACTAATGCATTTTGTGTTGGTGGAGCAAGTGAAACCATATATAGGTTATCCATGGGGGTAGCCACTAGAATGTTTGGCATTGTTGGGGCTCCTTCTAAAATGGATATGAAGGTGAAACTAGCCAATGTCACTTCCCCCATAATAATTTTGTCCTAGTTTTCTACCATGATTTTTATCTTTCAAAAAGACAATCCAACCTTGGATTGCACTATTTTTATTGACTCTACATCAATTAGTTTAGTGAAATCAACATCACAAAGTTTTCACTTACCCTTACCCTTCATTTTTGGTTATGGAGCTACAAAATCACCATTGTATTCTAGGAGGAAACCTCTTAGCTCCTTAACTTTCCTGAGATCCTAGAGGGTAGGGGTGTTATATGAACCAAGGTTAACCCCATGTTCCTTCATCAACCTAAAGGTTCTCATAATTATAAATGATCTCCATGGGATAGAATCATTTTCTTGAGCATTAAAATCTACTTGTGAGATGGGTTGGGCCTCAAGATTGGCTATATTATACACTTAATCTAGTGTCATTTTGTTAGCTACCATGTCTTTAGGAATGGGAATGATATGGTAGGAAATAACCTCCTACAACATCAACCTCATATACTCCAATTTTATGGAATCTTCTTTAGTGGTATAGTTAAACTAGATGTCTTCATAATGTGACTAGTGAAGGATCACATTTTTTGCCATGTTCACTAACTACCTAATGTCATAGTTCGGCTTGGGTGACATATTATCAATTGTATATTGGCCCATTTATTATTCCAACCCCTTTACCTTGGAAATAGAAGGACATGAAATATTTGATTACAACTAGAAATTTAAAGGGGTTATTTATTTTCTTGGCCACTATCATTTTATGTGAGGGCACCATCTATTGACTCAACTCCATTAGTACTAGTTTATCATATAGGTACCTTGGCATTTTATGTGGGCACCCTGAATAACCACTCACCTTGATATATGTGAATGTCTTGAATTAAATGTAAGAGGCACCATATTTTTCAATTACTTCCTTGGCCACCCTAGTAATTTTATTAAGGATTCTCAAAGGAAAGAAGACACTAATTATGATGTTGAATAAGTAGTTGTATACTCTATATAAATTCTTCTTAAAACCATCCATAGTAATTTTTAGGTATATCTCATCAATCCTCATTCCATTGGGGTTCCTGGTGAGCCCCTAGAATGTCTTGTTATGCACTAAAATATACATCAAATAAGAGTAAATGTATAATGTACCTATAAATTCCTCTTTCAAAATAATTTTAACTTGGAGATGTATCATTTGCCTATGTAGATTATCACTAAAAATAGTAGCCTAGTCTAGCTTCTTCTATCTTTCCAACACACAGATCAGGATTAGAAAGATCCATGGTTCAAATTTTTCTTTGATGGGCACCTCATAAATTTTGGTGGCCATAGAAATTACACACTGGGGTAATTCATTAAATTCTACCAGCTTGAGATTCTTGGACATCTTAGAGACCTTTTATATCTTCTTGGCTATCTAGTAAGAGTTTATAATGTCCTTAATTGCCTTTTCTTTCTTCTCCATGTACTCCTAGCATTCCTCTAAGGAAAGTATAATTATTTCTATCTAGGGGAATTCTAAGCATGATTCTAAGGGCCATAGGGGTGAAAGATCATACAAAAAAAAGGCTACCATCAACAATGGTTCTAGTATCTAGTTGGTATGCCCAAGCATATGCAATAATCAATTATAGATATGGGATAGCTAGGGTAAATACCACCATAGGGGTGATGTATCTCATACCAATATTAGCTAATATTATAAGGGGTTCTATTCATCATAAAACATTTAATAAATCCAAAAAGTCTAACCCTTGAATAACTATGTCCTTAATTCCATCCAAGATCGAGATAATATTACCTTTCACCAAAGTCAATGATGTTGCCAATTTTACCTTAGCTTTAAGTGTAACACTTCATAGTTTGATGAACCCTTCACTTAAATAACCCTCATAATACCTCTAAAATCCTCTCAAAGAATAAAACACAAGGAGATGAAAGAGGAATTACTATTAATCCAGAGGGTAGCACATAATGGAAGCTAAAAATCCATAAAGAATTCACCATAGTCCTGTTCTCATGCTGCACTTAGCTAGGGCACACAAATAACTCAAAGGAATAAATAGAAACTCTAAATGTAAAGGGTAAATATAAAATATAAATAAATTCCTTAGTTATAATCCTTTGTATTTCAAAATTAGGTTTGCCATTAATGCCTCAAAGCATAATATCCAATCACCAACCACCCTCACTAATTACTTGAGCTTCATTCTTAAAAAGGGAGGGAAAATGCAAATGTTTCTTTTACATAGGGTGACCCTCTTTGCAACACATGGGACCTTATAGGTGAAAAATACATCATGATACCTTTTTGGGACTTTGAGGACTTTTTCACTTGTTATTTTCCTTAGGTGCAATGATACAATATGTCCAAAGCTCCTCATGGGATGTAAGAATGCCATGTGTCATAATTTTGATTTACAAATTTGGGTGTTCAGGCCTTTGGGGACCTTTTAGACTTTTCCCACCAAGAGGTAAGTGGGGAAATATTCAAAAAGGGAAAAAAACTATTAAAACCCCAAGGAGATACCACATGGCATCACTTTCCTTGCAAGCTTAGGTACTCAAGACTTAGATATTTTAAACACCATTCCCACTAAAAGGTAAGTGGGGTGATTTTCAATAAAGTCCCAAAATATCTAAAGCCTTGAGAACCTACCATGTGTCTAACTTAGATGTAAGCTTGATATCTTGACCATTTTTACCTTTGCATTAGCTTTTTTCATTTGGGGAAGGGTGCAAGATCCTCTTGACTATTGACACTATTCATAGAAGTTCCTTGAGACACACACATGTCTTTCATCTAATTCGTCAGCAAATTCCTCACATTAATCATCAAAACATGTTGAAAGTGCAACTTGGCAACTTCATTCAAGGTCCCAAAATTTCTTTTTTAAACATAAGGTAGCAAAACCTTCCCATAAAGAGGCTTGGCAACACCTCCATCTTCTCACTATGAATTGTCCCACCATGAAACCTTCAATTGATATTTTACAATTCTTTTGAAATAATTGAGAGTATTTTCCATCTTTAGAAAGTGCCCCTTGGGAGTTCTGCAAGGGCAAACCACCCAATGGGGGTAATCCTTTAGACATTTTGGAGAGATAAAATGACCCTAAAACTCCTTTGAGCCTTTTATGTAGGCAAAATGCTTGAAATAAATAACTTAAAAACACTAAAACCTCAAATGGTATGGAATTATTTTGGAGATTTTGGAATGGAAAAAATGTCTGATGAAAGTAGATTTTTGGAACTTTTGTACAAGATAGAAATCCCAAAGACCCATTTTCATTAAGCATTTTATTTATGCCAAAATATCAAAGGGTCAAAAGTAAAGGAACACTCTCATTTGAAAAAATAAAGACAATGGATTTTACAAATTGTAAACATGTACATCAACCTTCTAAAGGAATATATAAAAACATGAATGGGTCTAGAGATTAAAATAGTAATATTCACCTAGTTTGGACATAAGCATTTTACCAATAAGGGCTCAATTACTCTAGTGGAATTTTGGGCACTAATAATATCCATGTCATACTCTATGACTTTGGTAATCCATTATGCTTGTTTTCATTTATATCCCTACTTAATAAGAATTGTTTGATGCACTGGTGACTCACCATCAAATGTATTTTGTTGTTGGAGAGCATATGCCTAAATTTCTTGAGTGCTTTGATCATTGCATATATCTACTTCTCTATAAAATAATAATTCTCTTCATAATCTTTCAAAGATTAGTTAAAGAAAGAAATGGGTTGTTCTAAATCCTCTTAATTATGTTGAGTCAGAATGGTTGAGATGTTTCTTTCCCCTCTAAATGCATAGAGAACAAAGCATTTCTCATAGTTTGGGTTGACCAAGGTAAGACCTTAGGAAATAGCCTTTTTTATGGCCTTGAATCTATCTTTTCCCTCTTGAGTCTAATGAAAAATATTTCCCTTCTTTAGTATTATAGTAACAGATTTTTCTATAAAGGCCAAATTTGGTACAAATCTTCTCATAAATTTGATCTTCCCAAGAAATCTCTGTAGCCCTTTCTTATGGCTTGGTATTGCTAATGTAGATATGCCTCTAACTCATTTAGGGTCTATTGAAAAACCCTCTTTTGACACTATGTTTCCTATTAGCTTCGCCTCATGTACTAAAAATATGCACTTCTTGGGCTAAGGGAAACCCCAAATTCCCTACACCATTCAAAAAATTTCCTCAAGTGGTCCAGATGTGCATCGACATGTTTCAAATAGACTATAATATCATCTAAATATACTAGAATAAATTTGTTTGTCAGACCTTTGAATACCATAATCATGGCTCTCTAAAAGGTTTCACCTACATTTATTAGACCAAATGACATCTTCCTATATTCATAAGTGCCCCATTTGATGGTGAAGGCCATATTAAATTGATCTAATTACTAAAACAAGATTTGTTTCTAACCTAAAGAACTATCTAGAAGAGATAATCTTTTAGATCTTGACACCATCTAAAAGATTTGATCCATAGGAAGAAGAAGGTAGTGATCCTTCAGTGATGTTTTATTCAGGTCCCTCAAATCCACACATGGTCTAATTTCACAAATTTTCTTTCTAATAGGGACCAAATTCACCACCCAAGATGAGTGTTTGATAGGAAATATTATATTAGCCTCTATCAATTTATAGATCTCACTTTTCATTAGGGGTTCAATCTTTAGAATGATAGGTATTTGTTTCTTTCTAATAGGCTTTGTATTTGGATCCAATTCTATAGTGTGTTGAGCTAAACTTGGATCAAATCCTCTTGAATCATGATAACTCTAAGTGAAGTTATCATCAAAATATTGATATAATTAAATAAAATAATGATTCTTTAAAAATTTCATACCTTGCCTATTTTGAAAGACTTGCCTTCTAATATGATGAAGGGTTCACAATCTTCTTCATTGATTGTAATGTTTTTTTCAATTTTTAATTTTTAATTTGTCATCTAAATTAAAGATGTTTTCCAGTGTGATGAGACTAATAGGTAGATTGTTCATTTTAAATTGAATAATTTAACCACCATATTGGTCTTTTAGCCTTGGTTTATTCCTATCTGAAAACTTGACCTCTTCTCTAAAAAAATTTACAATCTACTTATCACTGTCAAAGACTTGCCAATTAATTGCATTATTGAAGACAGAGGGTCTTACAATCAGCCTCACATGATGGCTATTTTTCTTATTTATTTATACTTGTAGGTTTACCCAAGATAAGTATTTTATATAAAATATTATATTAGATTATATCAATTTAGAGAGCTCATTTTTCATCAAGGGTTCAATCTTTAGATTGATAGGTCTCTATTTTTATTTGACAGGGTTTATATTTGGATCCAATTCTATAGTGTGTTGAGATAAACTTGGATAAAATACTCTTAAATAATGATAACTCCAAGTGAAGTTATTATCAAAAACTTTACATAATTTAACAAAATCATGCTTTTCAGAAATATTGCATACCTTGCCTAACTTGAGAGACTTACCTTCTGAGATGATGATGGGTTCACAATCTTCTTCATTAATTGTAATGTTTTTCTTTTCACCTTTTAGTTGGTCATCCAGATTGAATATATTTTCTAATGTGATGAGACCCATAGGTATCATGTTCATTTTCATATAAATAATCTAATCACCATATTGGTTTTGTAGCCTTGGTTGACTCCTAATTAAAAACTCAGCCTCTTCTCTTAGAAAATTTATAATCTACTTGTCATTATTGAAGACTTGACAATTAATTCCATTATTAGGGATAGAGGTCTTTACAATCAGCCTTGCATGATGGCTATTTTTATTCTTTATTTCTAATGGTAGGTTATATTAGGATCCTACCAAAGCCATGTAGTCAAGATCTTTATTCTATGCCCTAGGTACCACTTGTATAATCAAGTCAGTTAAATCTTCTAGAAGGTCCCAAACACTATGTTTTTAAGACCTTAACAAATTCTTTTTAGTCACATTTTTTTATCTTACCTAGTGAATAATAATTTTGATCTTGGCCAACTGAAGGCCTCAAATCAAGGCTTCATATTTAAGCACATTATTTGTATAGTTTAATTGAAGTATGAATGAGTAGTAGTTTTCCTTCTACAGGGAGATCAATATGATTCCTACACCTACACCATTTCTACTTTTAGAGCCATCAAAAAATAACTACCACATCCTTAGAAGATCTTCTATTAGTTTGATTAAGTTCAGAATAATTGCATTACTATCATGAATGTAATATGTTCCTAACCTTATTTCCTATGCATAGTCATAAAGATCAAATTGAAGGATTTATCCCCATTCCTCTAAGTGAGTGTCTAGAATTTATTCTATAGGTATTACATCCTCTTGATCCATTTATTCCTCTTTTTTATCTTGAAATATACAATTCATTTTGATGGGAGGAATAGGATTGTAAGATTCTATATGATCTTTTGTAATTGGCTTAGCTCTTATTATTACTCTAGTTCCATTTCTCATTCAAAGTAGCATGTGAGACCAATATATAAATAGATATCCTCCTATTTTCATAGTGAAATCTCTTGAAATACAAATGGAAAAGCAGGGGAAAGATCTATGACTAAATTGCCTTACATAATTGATAGGCTTGGGCAAAGCGTGAATAGTGAGGATTAGTCCCTTTATAGTTTTTAATGTTTGAACAGTAGTCCCATATAATTAGACCAATACTTTATTAATAGGTGTGTATTTTATTCCCAAAGCATCAGCTATTTTTTTGGGCATTACTAAACTACTAGCCCCTAAATCTACCATGCAATTGTGTACCAAATGCTTCCCTACTATAAGTGAAAGATAGAAGGGGGGAGGCTTACCATTTTTGTTCATATTATTATTAGCTTGAGGTTGACATAGATATATTATAGGTGTATTCCCCTTACCTAGAACCTTTTCTTATATCTATAAATTTTTTAGAGCCTCTTGTAGTAAGTCCCTTTGTGCTAGTATAGATAGTACTTCCCACATAGTGCTTCCCATATAGTGACATTCATATTAGTCTTATTCATTTGTTCAACTATGCTAAAGATATTACCAAAATTTATCAGTGTTTTTTTAGGGATTACATCCTCTTTAATAATGTTTAGAGTGGGCACCTTTGCTTTGAATTAATTTGTAGGTACAAAATGTGTCCTTTCCACTATGTTGTTCTTTGCTAGTTTTTCTTCATCTTTAGAAGTTAAATATTTCTCTAACCTAGGGGGATGATAAAATTCTATTGTAATTTTCTTGGAATATGTATTATCTACTATACGACCTCTTCCATTCAAAAATGATTCATCTTGGCTTATTCCATTGAAGTTATCCTCTTGCTAGTTTAGAAGAGTTGTTTCACTTTGAGTAGGTTCTTATGTGTCTACTTGTTGGGAAGTAGATTATTCTTGTTGTCCTTATATACTTGTTATGCCATGTACTATCAATGCTTGATTGATCACACCATTAGGATAAATGTTTTAGTTATGTGGTTGATTACAAAGATAACACCACTCG
The DNA here is from genome assembly GCA_037957365.1 of Torreya grandis. Taxonomy (NCBI): domain Eukaryota; kingdom Viridiplantae; phylum Streptophyta; class Pinopsida; order Cupressales; family Taxaceae; genus Torreya; species Torreya grandis. The sequence continues at coordinate 542,992 of JARHVA010001083.1, forward strand.
TGTTCTTGAACCAAATTATTTTGAAATGACACCATAGCTTTAGAGGATCTTGGTGCTAGTAAAGCATGGATGGTTAGAGATCTTGGATATGAATTATGTCCTTATTTATAGTTATTTCCTTGATGTGGATACCTATCTCCCTCATATGGTTGTCTATTCCCTTAGTATGTAGGGTTAGATGGCTGAAAAGGGTTTGTAGTTTTAGGTTTGTTGCCTTTTCATTGCCACTAACTCATTGTAAAAAATCTTAAGTAATGACTTTAACTCATATGGATTATTGATAGGTACAGGGTTCAAAGCAGGTGCTTTGATTTTGGTGGGAAATGGATTAATTATAGTGGGTGGAATAAGATATATTTATAGAAAAAGAGGCATTAGTGGCCTTGGTACAATTTTCCTAGCTTGAATTAAATAATTCTCATCCCTTATTTTAATAGCATAAGCTATATAAAGTGTGGTCTCACCCATTGCCTTAATCATCATCATTATATCACTATTGAGATATTTTTGGTAATATAAGAAAACATTATTTGTAGTGGGTTTAACCAAGACTGGGATTGTATTCTAGGTCTTCTAGAAATGGTAATTAAAGTCAGTCATTTTCTCATGAGGAGCTCATTAAATGGTAATTAAATGTTTAACCAGGGAAATGTGGTCACTTTTATCTTTAAAATGGTTACATAGTGCAATGCATAACTCATCCCAAAATTAGATTGAAGTGGGATCAAGGCCTCTATACCATTGTAAAGCTTTCCCTTTGAAAGAGGAGACTAGAAGTCTAATTTTAATATTATCTTGAACCATGTATTAGATTGAATAAAGGTTAGAAATATCTTGCATGTGATTTGAAGTAGTGGTATAGGCTTTTATAGTAAAATATGGTAGGATTTTGAAGGCTAAGGTAGGTATATCATTGTGTCAAGCTAATTGTAGTGGTTGTCTCCATTGAAAGCTATGAAATTCATATTTATAGCCATTATAGGAGGTATGAAGCTGATAGGAGTTATCACAGGAAATGGGAAAATAATCATAGGATATACCTTAGGCTGAGGGGTGACTACTTTGGATCTCTTTTTAGATGGAAATGAAAATTCTAAAAAATCAGCCCTCTTATCTTTAGTAGATGATCTCATTTGTTATCTTGACATACATAAACCTCAACACTTTGAATTCATAAGCCAGTGGAATTTCTAGGTTATTTGATATTTACACAAAACTCATACAACATTCACTAAGAATAACACCAATCTCTTTGTAATTTTAGGGTCCCACTTGGCATTCCAAAAATTGTTATCACATAGGATTGTACCTATCTTGATCCTTTAGCTTGTTGTGTAATTTCCTAATGATAGAATGGAAAAACCTCCAAATTCATGGGACCTTAGTAAATTGAGGTTAGTATCTGAAGAAGGCTAGCTCATTTCACTAAATTTGATGCAAACTCATAAAATACCAGTTTTGTGGAAATCTTTCTCTTTAGTGCTTTTGGATCCTAAACTAGGGTTTTGATGGGGAAAAGGGTTGAAGAATTAAAATTTATAAAAAATTTAAAATATGGTGATTACACCAAATATTTATAGTTTATATAATTCTTGATTGATAACCACAATAAATTAGAAAATATGTTTAATTTGTTTTAGTACATACTCATACAAATAGAAATTAGAGGTACTATTTTAGTTATTTTTCACAAAAGGTAAAAAGATATTTATTCCAAAAAATATTTTCAAGAGGGTAAAATACCTTAGATGAATTTTTTGAAACTAAAATAAAGAGATAAAGATTCCACAAATAATCAAATAGCTTGCACACACATCGATATCTCTCAAGATAAAAAAGGCAAATCTTTAATTTTATTTCTCTTCAAAGTTTATAGATTTTAGTAAATACATTTAAAATGCATAAAATATCACTAGTATAAAAAAGATAATTTGGGCCATGAGATCTTCTAATTTTTATACAAAATATCTCCAAGATGAGATGTAGTTGAAAAAATTTGAATGCCGAGTTGAAGAAGATCATGCAAATCTAAAACCCTCATAAAAAAAGGCAAGTTATTCTATTTTTGGAATTTCTAAACTTATGGAATGGCTAGAAAATGGCATCTAATGAGTTAGGAAGTATTTTTGGTGTAACATGGCATGGTTGGAAATGTTGAATCTTCATGTAATGATTATTAATTTGGTATTGGATGGAACTACTTCCTCATGCAAAAAGTGGTGCCCAAAATATAATTGGTCCTTTAAAATAAAAGATAACTTTGAAAATAATTCCAAGTTACCTTTTCATGTAAAACTCCAACTTGAAAAACATGAGTGAGACTTTAAAATTTTTTAAAGACTTTATCACTTTTACAAAAATGAATCATGCACTTTGCAATTCATGATTTTGCACTTTTTAACAATTCATATTTATCAAAATGGAAAGTGCAATTTTCACTTGTGTTTTTGTAACTTTCACATTATCAAAATTATAAAGTGTAAAATATGTATTTCTTATTATCAAAAAGATTTATAAAAATATAGTTGTATTTTTGCAATGAAATTACAAATTACAAAGTTTTTGAAATGAAATTACAATGAAAATATTCAATATAAAGGAAATATTAATCAATGTTTAGAATTTATCCATCTTTCTTATCATTATTGGCTTATAGCTTCTCAGTATATGCATCAAAGGTCTTGAATATTTCCTATATGCATTCTAGATCCAGCTCATAAGAGTAGATTTAGAGGCTACAAAATCTACCTAAACTTCAAAAAGTTCTCTTTTGAAAGATTTAATTCCTTACATCTTCATTATCATCTTATCAATTCCTTTTTCATACCTAATGAAATGGTGGATGGAACTCAAGATGAAGACTATATCCTTTGTAGATTCTTTCTCAATTATTGATTTAAATTTATTTTGGACCTACTCTATCTAAATGAAATTATTGGCATCATCTACGGCTTGGCATGGCATTGAATTCATCATGCCTTCAATCTCATAAAATACATCAAATAACTTATCATAAGCCATTTTGGCTTACTCAATAAACTATGTTAGTGCTCTTATCCAAAATTTAGTATCCCTGTGTAGTTCTTCATGCTCAGTGTCACTCTCTAATATATTCTTGGCAATGAGGGAATTAATATCAATTGATTTTATGGCTATCAATTTGGGATAATATAAGTTTAAGGTCTAAATTTCTCCTTCATACTAAGTAATCTATTCTTTTAAAATATCCTTCCTCTCCATGATGATGCCATAATGTTCCATCATTACTAAAATAACTTTATTGTCTTTAGTGATTAGTTCCTCAAATAATTCCTTCATATCCCTTCACATGTGAGTAATCTCTCATATAGAATTAATTATAGCTTAATATAGATTGATTGGATACACTACCTATGGTTGTTGTGATGTTTTAGGGGGATTTATTAACTGGTTTAGTGCTTCTGTCAATTGATCTACTTTTCTCTTCAGCTCATCCTTGGTGGCTTTATCATGATGAATTATTTGGAAGAGAGAGTTGATACCAATTTGGATGTCATACTTAAGACCTTCTCTAGTCTATCATCTAAGGTGCATTTGATAAATTTGATAATCACCAACCACAAGGTCTTCTTTTGATTTGTGTGGTGGGGGGACTACAATTTCAACATACCTCTCTCTCTCGTCATCATTAAATGTTCTTGACAGGGTACTGGGAGTGGGTTTTGATTTATTATTAACCTCCAATATGCCAAAGTCAAAATTAATAGGATAAATAATCTATTTTCTCCTTTTACCCACTGATTGGGCTAACCAACTAGGGTTAGCCACTTGATATTTAGACACAGTTACCATAGAATCAGGAGTTGATGTTGTTTCACTATAAGACATTGTAAACATTGGGGGATCTTGGGAAGATGATGTAATCAATTTCTTAGGAGGTGCCTATGAGGACCCACTTTCAATAGTGGTTTGTAAATCAATGTTTAAAGTAAATACCTAGGCTTCTTCAATCTTGATTGATGGTATAGTTAAAACAATAGAAGTGGGAGGAGTATAGGGTGGAACAGACATAGGGGTTGTAAATTTGAGAATTGGTGGAAAGGGGGAAACCAAAGTGATAAATGTGTCAATCATATGAGTAGGACCACTCAATTTTGGTGATGTGAAAATGGTGGGTTGAGATGAAGAGGAAATAGTACTTCTCCTAGGAGTTGGGGTGGCCTACCAAACCATAGTCAAGATGAATGATTCTATGGAAATATACTATTGGGAATTAATGGAGAAATAATATAAGGAATTATAAATGGAAGGGAGAATAGGAGTGGATCAAATGTGGAAGGTAAAATGGGAGTAAGGTAAAGTGGAGAAAAAACTTGAGATTTCACTATAGGGGGACCTTGAGTGTCCACTTGACTAATTGGTGTTGATTACACTTAGCTTATTGATGTGGGTATTATAGTTGAAATGGTAGGTGGAGTGGAGACAATTGGAGGGGTTGACACTGGAGGTAGACGTTTTGAAACCTTTGAAATAATGGGAGCCTAAAATATGGGAGGAGAGGAGATAGATGTTGGAGGTGTTGACACTTCTTAAATAATATGTGTAGGAAAAAGGGTAATAGTAGAAATAGGGGTCAAGGCTATGAGATCTAAAGGTAAAAAACCCTATGTTATTACTATTGTGTATTTAAAGTGAACTATAAATGGGTTCATCCATAGATTCTCCCTATTTTCTTGACTCTCCTTTATTTGTTTTAGTTTTAGTTTTCTTATTTTTCTTAGGTTTTGCTAATGATTCATTAGAGCCCTCCTCTGATGGAGTGATACCTTATGATTTAAGCTTAAATTTTTTTTAACCCCTATTATCTTGCTTATAACATATAATCCTTTAATCCTTAGCTAATTAATTATTCTATTGATTATAAGAGCTATTTTATCAAATAGAGAGAGACTCAAGAACTGATCACCTCACTGGTGGTAAGGATATAACAATGATTTATGTAAGGTAGATTGGGTTTACTCTAGAGTTTTCATCCACCAAATCATTATGGAATGGTTCTAGATCATAATATTTTATCTATTTTAGAGACATCCTTGAATAGTCCCTCATCCTAACCATCTCTTTATCTTCAAAATATTCCAAAAAATCCTCATAATAAGGCACATGTTCATATGTTACTAGGTCTAGTGCATGGGTGATTTTACCATATGGATCAAAATAAGGTCTAGAATCTAAAGTCCTTAGTGTCATTTGGCACATTTTAGCCTCTACACCTCTGACTTCCATGAGGGATTGGCATGTGTAATGTCTAATGGAAATTGGGAAATGTATCCCTACTTTATGCATATCTAATAGGAGTTTTTGCATCTCCATAAGTTTTCTAACTAACTCCAACAATTCCCATTTATCACTCACATATTGGGGAAGTGTGTAGGGCTGACCACTAAATCTAGTTGCCCTAATGTAGGAGTTGGTGGGAAAATATATGAATAATGAACCCCATTTATTGATTTCATCCTTTACTACTCTTGAGAATATTTCCTTCCCAAGTTCTTGATTGAATGTGATAATGATGGTGTAGATGAAGGAATCATTGACTCTCTTTAATTATTATCTACTAGCCTATAATGTGAGATTAGTGTAGTAGTTGTAAACTCTAGTTATCTCTTTAAGAACTGTGTTAAGGCCTAAGAATAGTCTTCCTTTGGCCTAGATATAAATTATATAAGATATCATGTAGAACTTGTTCATTGTTTGCACCTTCATCAATTACTTGTGGAGGGAATCACTTTTCAATTAGACCCAATGTATGTATTGTTTATTTTCTTAGATGGTCCAAATATACTTGTACATCCATTCTTAAAATCATTTGGCATCAAGATTGCCAATGACCCTATGTAGTATTTTTATAATATCCCCTACCTCATCAATTAAATCAGGCCTATACATTATCTTAGGCAATCCAGTGGATGAATGTTTGGGGGTATTGAGCCATTGATTATTTCTTATCTTATAAAATTCATCCCTTTTTTTCCTCATATAATTTTTTTAGATGTTTGTGGAGTTATATTCAAATAACTCTCAAATTCTGGGATTGCAAGCATTGAGTTGATGAAATCAAGGTCTAGATCTAGAACCTTTCCCCCTTTCTCATTATATACTTACCTCTTATCAGGATCATAGTGTTGGGCCATTATTAGGACCAAATTGGGGATTTTAATAGATAGAGGGAAGGCTATATATTATGGAATACCATAGTCATGGATACTCTAGATCTAGACATTCTTGAATTCTGCATCTATTCTAGCCCAAAAATCTCCTAGGTACATATGACCTAAATCTGTATCTTTGATCTTTGTGATATTGGACTCCAAACTAAGAGTCACTCTAGGGCCCTTAGATTTTAACTTCATTTCTTTATGAGGCATGGAGACTATTGATATACTTATTAAAATCCAACTATGGAATTTCATGGAATTTGCATGTGTTTTGAACACTTATACTCTCTAGCAGAACTTGAAGGTGTCTTTGGCAAGAGAAAGTTCTGGTAGAACTTGGAGGTGCTAAAATCATGTCCACTCCACATAGTACTTTAGGGATGTTATATTTATAGTATAATTTGAAGGTGATTGAGGTAGGTCTAATTTATATGGAGTATTAGAAGTCTATGGGGGTTGATAGTGTCTGAGGCATGTCAGATCTTTGGTGGAAGTGGAAGGTGCTCAAAGCATGTCCAGTCTCTACTCAAGCCTAAGAGCTTGTAGGATTATTAGGTGTTCTTGGAAAGTCTAATGTCCATAGAGAATTTTTAGGATCTATATGATATATTCTTTTATTTGAAAATAGCCTATATTTTGACTATGAAATCTTGAGGGGAAAACTAAGAGTTTTTTGCTTGATATATATAGGATTTTGAAATGGAAAAAACCTTATAAAAAAATTTAAACTACTGTTACATAACCATATACCTAGGAATTAAATAATCTACAAAAGTGACTAATTCCCTATTACCTAAACACAAGAAGCCCTAAAATGACACTTTCAATAAATAATAATGAAAACTATGCAAAATCATGGAAAAATTCTTGAAAATGTTATGAAAAAATGGGAATTATGGTGAAAAAGAAGTAGAATATAGTGTAAATGAAGCAAGTGATGTGGATGTGGATTTATAGTCATGGCTTGGTACTAGGTTTGACGTGGCTTGAGGTTCAAATTTGTGGTACAAGTGGTTAAACTTTTAAGATCATAATTATTAAATAAATAATGATAATGAAAACCCTATTTTTTCTTGGTTTTATAGTAGAAACCTATAATTAATTTGAATCCATGGTGTTTGGTGGTAGAGGTTGGAATTTCTTGGAGTAGGTCCACTTTTTGTAAGAAGGGCTTGAGTTGGTGGGAGGTAGAACTTACCAAGCACTTTGCACACTTGGAAACATGCAATATACTCTTTGGGTTCTGCATCCCATGAAAGGTAATTAGTAAGTATTTGGTGGATTATGGAGCTTTACATGCACTTTACATGTTTGAAAACATGCAATGTGCACTTCAGGCTCCACATTCCATGGAAGAGGGTTTCTCTCTTTGGTAGGATCTAGAACTTGTCATGCATTTTGCATATTATGAAAACATACAAAGTGCATGTTTAGTTCTAGATTTTTTGGCTTAGGTGTATGGTAGGATCTAGAGTCCATAATGCATTTTGAATGTTGTGAAAATGTGTAAAGTTCATGGTGAGTTCTAGATTCCATGGTTTTAGGTTTTGGTGCTTCATGGTATCTAGAGCCTACCATGCATTTTGTATGTTATGAAAATGTGCAAAGTGCATGGTGGGTTTTAGATTCCACTAGTTTGGGTGTTGGGTGATTCATGGGATCTATAACCTATGAATCAATTTTTATAAGTGCAAATTGCATCTAGATTTTTAGATTCTGCAAAGCATAAAGGGAAAGATGGGTTTTTTAGAGTTTTCAAGGTTTTTCCTTAAAAACAAAGGAGGTTTCCCTTAGGGTATTATATGTAATGATATTTTTAGGATAAAAATATCAAAAACACTATAAAATAGTTTTCACTATGGTACTTGCCCAAAGTTCCATAAGGATGGTTTTCACTTTTGGATGGATTATTTTTTTGGATTTTTTTATTTTTTTATTTTTTATTTTTTTATTTTTTTGACATAATACATATTTAAAATAACACTATATTTTATTAGGTATATAAATGCTTGAGGTGAATGATGTTCATGGCTTCATCAATCTCCTTTCCATATTTCATGGCCATTTTTTTAGCTCTAGATCGATATTTTTCAATGACTATGTATGGACCCAACCAATTGGGTTCAAACTCCCCTTTCTTCTCTCAATCAACATTAATGTTTAGTTGGTTTTCCTTAAGAATAATATCTTTGATTTTGAACTCTCTGAATTTAATACTTTTATTATATCTATAGTGAAGGTTATTTTAATAGACTTGTAAATGGTTTAGGGCATTAAGGCATTTCTCATCAAGGAGGTTAAGCTCACTTAAGTGGGAAATATGATAGGATTCATCAACAATTAGGTTTTTCAAAAATATGAATAAGGATTGGAGCTAACCAAAATTGGGTAAGATTGACTTAGTTCTATAAATAATGGAATATGGTGTTAACCCATAGGTTTTTGGATATTTGTGTGATATTTCCACAAACTAGGATAAAGTTGTGTGTCAATCATGGTTGAATGCATTAACAACACTTTTTGAAAAAAATTAGGATATTTTTGTTTTTGCCTCAAGTTGGCCATTACCTTTTAAGTATTATGGAATGGACCACTTGTTTTTAATATGATAAGCATGGAAAAGGGCCATGAGATCCTTATTTTGAAGGATTTTTTGTTATTATATATAATAGCATATGTAAGTCCAAAATACAAATAATGTGGTTTAGGATGAACTTGGAAATTTGCTTACTAGTGACATAAGTTAATGGCATGGATTTAACTAATTTATTAAATTATTTATTATCAATAATGATATGATTATGACTATACAAATAATTAGGATTGATTTTTCCAATGAGGTCTAACCCCCATGTGAGAAAATGGCTAAGGTGTATTGATGGGTTGTAAGACTTGTGATGAGATTTGATAAGGTCACCATGATTTTGGAAAGGTACATACTAATTAACATATTTAAAATAATTAGATTCCATTTTAGGCCAATAGTAACCAATGCACAAAAGTTTTTTGTCAAGGACTATGGCACTTGTGTGAGCATCATATATTCCATCATGAACATCCTTAATTGCTAAGTTTACCTCTTTATAATTTAAACACCTTAACAAAGTTCCATCATAGATTTTATGGTATAGGGTGCTTCCAATTATGGAAAAATGTGAATTTATATGGATGGGAGATTTATTTTTAATATGGATTAAGTTGGTTGGAATGATATTATTGTGGAGATATACATAGATTTAATGGTACCATGGGTAAGTGGGACTAACAACCTCACAAACCATTGATGAATATGATGTATCATATGTTGGTATCATCAAGTGCCCTATAAAAAATGATTATGTTTGGTTTTGATACCAATTAATTAACCAATTTTTTCCATTTCATCTTTTGCTCTATTGTTATTATGAGGTACTTGTTAAAATTGTATAAACTAGAAACATGACTTGAGGATATCCACCATCTATATGTAAGGGATTAAATTTTCATATTTAGATTGAAATTAATTTAATACTTATTTTATAATAATAATTAAATCACCAAAGACTAGAAGGTGTTAGATACCCCATTGTATTGCTAGATTGAGATCGAATATGAGAGCCTCATACTTTGTTATGTTGTTTGTGTAATGGAATTCTATCTGAAATGATTTCAAAATTAAATATCCATTAGGAGTTACAAGTATAATACCTTCCATTGATAAATTATTATTTAAATAACCATCAAAATATAACTTCCAAAATAGAGATTCATTTATGGACATAATTGCTTCATTTGGAAAATAAGCAGTGAGAGGTGTACAATCCATGAGAGGATATTTAGCCAAAGCATATACAAGTACCTATCATTTAATTGATTTTTATTGACATAATAAAGATTAAATTCAATAAAAATTATAACCCACTTATCCATTCTACCTATTAGAATTTTTTTGGACGAGATATTTAAGTGGATTAATTTTAGTAATGATTTTTTTATTATTTTTAAGCATGTAGTGATTAAGTTTTTGTGAATAAAAAAACCTATGAGACGTGTTTTAAATTGGAAATTAATTGAGATATTAGGACACCAAGGTTATTTTTAAGTATTAAACTAATAATTTGGACCCATGTTCACTATATTATGCCAATAATTCCCCCAATGCATATTGTGTTATTGATGTGTACAAAATAAATGGTTTGCCTAGGGTAGGTGGCATTAGAACTAGTGGATTTAAAATATATTGTTAAATGTTTATAAAATATATATGAAAATATTAATTAAAATGTAAATTAGTTTCCTTATTAATAAAAAAATTTAAAGGTGTGACATATGTCTACAAGCTATGAGATGAACCTTTAGATTGTTTAAACTTTTCCCTTTAGACTATGGAGATGTTTGATAGTTTTTAGTGAAGGCATGTCTATGATATTTGTAAAATTTTAAGGATAAAATTCAATTCCTCAATGTGATACTATGAATCCAAATAATTTTCTTTAAATAACCCTAAATACATAATTCTTTAGAATTAACTGGAGCTTGTACTCCTTTATTCTTTCAAATGTTCTACAGAGGAACTCAGGATATTTTAATCTAGTCTTGTATTTATCTATGATATCATCTACATAATATTACATGAATTAATGAAGCATGTTGTGAAATATTATTATCATTTATCTTTAATAGGTATCTCTAGTGTTATTAAGGCCTAAAGGCATTACTTGATAGCAAAAATTTCCTTGAGTTGTTGTAAATGTTATCTTATGTTAATCCTTGGGAGTGATTTTTATTTGATTGTCACTGAAAAATACATCCATAAAAGACAATATATCATGACCTATGGTGGATTATATGATCATGTTTATGTTTTTTAATGGAAAATCATCTTTTAGACTTGATTTATTAGTGTCCCTAAATTTTGTAGACCCTGATTCCTATTAGTTTCTTCCATACTAGCATGATGTTAGATATCCATTAAAATTAATTAATAAGACTAAAAAAAAAATCTAATTTATTTTTTAGTTATTATTTCACAATTATTAATAATTTAGGATGAATTTTTCTAATCTTTTTCTTGATTGATTTGGCATCCTTAAAGATAACGAGATGGTGCACAACTAGTGATGGATTTAATCCTAACATGTCAAAATATGACCAAGCAAACATATCTAAAAATTATTTTAAGAATTTGAAATTAGTTTTTTATTATTTATCAAATAATGAAACAAGTTTCACAATTTTTATATTTTCATCTATCCCAATTTTAACCTCAATAGTGTTTTCAATATAAGGGTAGATTCTTCTTGATACTTTGGAAGAGCTGGAGGAATATCTAATTCCCTGTCAAGTTATTAATGATATGTAGAGGTTATTTATGTATTTATTTAATGTCATTTATGTGGATTTAAAATATCCCCAAATAATTTATAATCATCCACTATAATGGAAAAAACTTTTCGTAGTCCCTTATTGGGATGTGATCATTGATTCTAAAAAATATAGATATTACTTCATCATTCTAGAAATGATCAAACAGAGGTGATGGTTGTTGGTCCCATTGGATAATGTTTGGCTATGTAATTTTAATCATTATAGAAAAATTATCATTTAATATTTTATTGATTACAAGATCTTAAAATTAGCTATAGTTAGAACTTGTTTTGATGTCTGAATATACTTCTTCATACTCACTATAAGGATCAATAACATGAAGCTAGTTCTCACAATAAGTGGTTTAAATATAATATCATGTATAGATTCATGTGATTATAAACTTATTGGTTATAAATTACCTTATTCATGAAGATTAAGGCCCTAGCTTTTTTAATTCATATGTTACACATTATGGATTTAGAAATAGGGTATTGGTTATCTACGAAACATGTATGTTGTTCATCATAATAAATCCATGAAGAGTTTGAATATTTTATTTTTTATTTAAAATGAGACTTTCTTCTAAAATTGATGTTTTGATAAAGTTACAAACCAATTTATTATCATTCCTATATTGGGACCTATCATGATTACTAGGAGACGTGTATTTTGCTTATGTAATGTGTCACAAATTTCATATTCACCCATTAATTTATCCAAAATGGTTAACTTATATGGATTTTATGGTGTGGATTATGAAGTGGAAGATTCAATTTTATATGGTTGTATTTTGGATTCTTGACTTGTAGATGGAAAATTTATGAAGGGTTGAAGTAACTCATTGAGATGAACATAATTGGATAGATTCAATGACTCCTCAACAGGAATATAAGTGTATTTTATAACTAAGAGATATTTGGATTATTAATAGAATACTTACAATAATTCATAATGTTGGAATTGTTGAGGATCACTAGGTATATTTACTTTCATGTTATCATGAGAAAAATTCAAACATCGATGGAGGGTGGGTGGATTGATATTCATGGTATAAATCAAATGACATATAAGGATTAAATTTTATAGAAGATATAATTCAAGCATGTGGACTAAAATATCTTTAATTACAAGCCTCTCCATTATAGGAAGATAAATAGAGCACATGGACTCATGTTCATTATTATCATACATTTTAATGGTGATAATGTTAGTCTCTAGTGTTGTTAAATATCCCAAATGTTTTCTTAATGTACACAAATTCAAATATGAGCCAATGTATATAAAAACCCTTTTTAATTTATTCTTAGATATTAGGAATTATATATACAAAGGTAAATTTTGTGTAGATCCCATAGGGGAGATATCATAATAATCGAATGTAACTTGATTTTTAGTGGCTAAGTTTCCAACTAATGCTTAAAATTTGGATAGATTGATGACTTGAGGAAATTTTTACTCTTTAAGGGTTTTATACAATATGTATTTATCTACAAGTGATATATTGAGAAGTTATAGGATGGATATATGAGTTGGTGTTTTCAATTTTTTCTAGAATGTTGTACATATGCTCAAAGGTAGGTGAGTAATCACTTGGAATGATAATCTCAACACACTATGTTGTAATGTAATAATATTGGAATTTTTTTATGATAACATAAACATGATTATTTGTATAATCAACACAATTTACTATAGAATAAAAAGGGTTTTTAGTTTGATTGACATTTCTAGTTTTGGTTTGATCTTTACCTTGCTTATTATACCCTTTCTCATGTTTTGTAAATAGATATTTACATATAGAAATATTTTGCTTATTTGATGATGAATATTGGTTTATAATGAAAATATCCTCATGATTAATGAGGCCTTGAATGCAATGTTTTACCCTCATAAATTGTTTTTTGAATATTCCTTAATCTCATGGTATTCACAGTATTCATTTTCTCGGTACCACTTAGGTTTAAGAACATTTTCTTCAAATAGTTTTGTGTTGGGTAAAATAACCATGTTTACAATGACTAAATTCTAAAACACCACCTCATAAGCTTATCCCAAAGGAATAAATTTTTACTTATGGTTATCTTGTCTTGATTTACCACTTGGAATAGTTATATTGTTAATAGTTTGAGTGTTTTGGACTTATTTTACATCAATTACACCATCACCTACAACACATTTTGGGCAATACATTTAGGATTTTATATATGATTTAAAGAATTTGTGTTTGGTTTGAAAATATTCATGACAACCTTGTAAATCAGATTTATTTTATTTTGATTTGAACTCCTTTTTCTATGATCTCATTGATTGATGTGGGACAATGAAGTTGTAATTGATGCATCAAATATGAATTGAGATTGTTGATAAAGATGGAAATAAGTTATTTTTAAAGTGGGGACCATGGAAAATAGCTCATCAATGAAAACCATAGTTTTAAGGAGGAAATTTTATCAACATTTCATTGTTTGGTATTATAAAATTCAGCCATGGTTACTTCCCACTCAACATTATAATAAAAATGGTACACAAACATTTTAGATAAATATTCAAAGGTAGTGATTGATCCTTTAGGTAAGTGAAGGAACCACTCTAAGTATTTACCCATAGAATACATAGAAGGAGTCTTAATAAGTATTCATTGTTATAGGTGGCATATGTGTAAACCACATAAAACTCTTTAAGATGTTCCCTAGGATATCCCATACCTTTGTATTTATCAAACTTAGGGAGTTCAAAGTGTGTAGATAAAGGTGTAGGCATGTTATTAATATCAAATGGAAATGGTAAATTTTATTCAAATTTAAAGTGTTTTTGTTTGTAAAAGGTACCATATTTTAACCATGGAATCTTATCTTTCATACTTTTCCATTCATGGATAAATCATGGTGGGATTTGATTACTTTGATTAGAATTTGTCAAAGTGTTGGACGATTTGATAATGAATGAACTTGGATTAATTTTGGAATGTGGAAGTGAATATTGATTTGGGGTGGATTTTTAATAAATTTATTTGAGGTTATATTTAGGATGAAAGATGAATTTGGATTTGGAATAAAATATGAATTCAATTTTGTAAAGGAATTTAGATTTGGAAGTTGATTTGTGAATGTGTTTTAATTCAAGTTTGGATGTGAAAATAGATTTGATATTAAACCAAAATGTTGTTTTTGATTGATATTAGGGTTGGATTATGAATTTGGGTTGAAGTTTAGATTGGGGTTTATGAATGAATTTTGATTTGTGGGAATTTTATTTTTGGATGGAATTGAAGTAAATTTTGAAAAAATATCTGAAGTTGCACCTAAAAGATAATTAGAATGTTGATTTTTGATTGGTTAATTTAAAAAACATTAAAAGCCATATTTTTACTGATTTGTGAACTTGAATATGTATTCAATTTCATATTTTTATGTTGATTATTGATTAGTTAATTTCAATGAATATTCAAATTTAGATTTGGATTGGTCTGTGAACTTGAATATGTATGCAAGTTTGGATTTTAATATTGTGGTTTATTGGTGAATTTGAATGAGCATTAAAATTCATATTTTGATTAAGGTGTGATCTTGAATACAGATTCAAGTTTGAAATTTGATGTTGTTGGTTGATGGGTGAATTTGAATGAGCATTCAAATTTGGATTTTATTTTAATGTGTATTTTAATATGAATTCAAGTTTAGATTTGTAGGTTGATTATTGATGAGTGAATTTGAATGGATATTCAAATTCATATTTGGATTGATTTGGTTGGTGTGTGGGGTTGAATGAAAATTAAAGCTTGGATTTTGATTGGATTGATTGATGGGTGAGGATAAATGGATATTTAAATTCTAATTTAGATTTGGATTAATGATAGGTGAATTCAACTATGCATTTAAATTCATATTTTGTTTAATTAATCCTATATTGATATTGGGATTACTTAGATTTGAATGTATGGTTTGGTTGATCAAGGGATTTTTTGTGTCATTGGCTTCAAATTTTTCAATCTCTTGATCTAATTTATGTACATGGGCTTGAATTAAAAACCCGTGACTGGGTTGAGGTGTGTCTTCATTTATGATAATTTCCCCTTATCCATGTAAACATCAAAATTAAGATTAGGTAGACTTATGATAACCTTGTTATTCCCTAGAGAACCTTGGGATGTATCTTGGTCTTTGATTGGGATGTTTATTTATTCCTAAAAATCAAATGACATAAATTTTGGACTTTAAAATCTAAAGGAAGTTCATCCCCTACACTCAAATCTTGGATCAAGACCTAATATTTATTGGTAAGATATATTCAATGATCTAAAAAGGGGGTAAATTTCCTCTAGGATTATTTTATTTTTGATAACGTTCCTCTTCTTCTTCATTGTTATGGATCTCAAGAATTTTGACTCAATGCTTTTGATTACCAAAGTGAAAGGGGTCATTTCCAAAATATTTTCCCCTCATCTTAGGTTTGTTCATCATATCCATTTTCTTAGTTATAGGTGACATTTCTATAAAATGGCTTGACTCAAATATCAAAAATGATGAAAGACCAAAACTAAAAAGTGTTATGATTGATAATAAATTTTAGATTTTTTGAATTTAGACCTTTCTTGATTTGTAGATTTTAGATATGATTTTGGTTTGACTTAGAACTCGAATATTATTTTCAATCAAAAGGTTTTCATCATGTAGTATTTCACAAGAGACATAAAAATAAATAGGTTCTTACTTTAAAGACACATGAAATTCATAAAAAGGGATAAAAATCAGATGAAAGATTTGAAAAAAAATTAGGCTTTTTATTCTACTTGCTTATTTTTTGAATAGTGTTGACTCAATATTTCAGAGCACTAACTATGGAGGACGTATCATTCCCATGGCCCACTAGACCTAATTTCAAGGGTATGTGGAAAGTAATTTCTTGATGTTAACCATTAATTTATGAACCAAATTTGAAATTTAAAAAGGCTCACCTAAGCTTAAGGTTATTAAAATATTATTAAAAAGAGTCCTCTAAATATTTTTTAGTCTGTGAGGCCTAAAACTATAAAATAATTTAATTTAATAGACACACAAAAATGGGTCTAATATAAGTGTACCCAACCTAACCATAATATTCCAGTAGGTTGATTTCATAAAAATCAAACTTTGACATAATTATTGAAACCCTAGGTATTGGAGCATGAAATCCCCTCACATCATAGTGTGTTTAAAACACAACACTGCTTAGGTCATTCAAATAGTTGAGACTCAATTTTTATACCACATCAGTACAAAATATTTGACCTACCACATGGAGATGAAATCCATATCGATAGATCCACTATAAATATAAAATAAATAAGTTAATTTTTGCCTCTAATTCCTATGTACCATCACCAATATGATGCCAAGGGGAGAGCATAAACATAATCACATCTTGGCTAATAAAAAATTATAAATTTGTTATTGATTCTCGAGTATCATCACCAATATGATGCCAAGGGAAGAAAATACACAAATTTTACAACACAATCAAACAAAAATTCCTTTAAAAAAAAACATTAATTAATACCAAATCAAAAATGTGAAATAATTACTATGAAAAAGATTTTCTAATTTGATTGTTTGAACACTAAATTGACAAGGTTAGTCTCAAAACTAAAAATAAAAATAAAATGGATTATCAAGAAATTAAAAATGGTTTTTATCTTGCTTTATTTATTCAAAACTTTAATTAGCAGTTTGAAAAAAATAGCTAAAAGTTTATTGGAAACTACGAAAACAAGTCAACCTATAAAATCAGCCAAAAAGGACAAAATAAAAGATGAAGAAAAAACATAAAATATTAGTCTCTGGGATGACTTAGTTGTTCCACAATCAAACAAAATATATAATTAATTAGTAGGTTATATTAACAACAAAATAAAAACTATTAAATGAAAAATAGACATTTACAAAATTATTTCATTATTTTTAACAATTTTGTTATTTACCTTGATGATTTCACTACTACTTAAACTGATTTTGCTATTGTTTTGAATGAGTTCATTGATGTTCTAGATGATTTCATTGATGTTTAGGTTGATTTCACTGATGTTTAGAATGATTTCACTGATGTTCAGAATGATTTCACTATTCTTCAAGAAGGACCTAAATAGAAAATAAAACTGAGAGTAGAACTAAAATAAAAAGGGGTTAAGCAAACAAAACACTCGTAAAAACTATTATAAGACTAAAAAACTACAAAAATATGAGTAAAAACTACATAATAATGAATTTTTTGTTTACTTTGATGAATTCATTATTACACAAAATGAATTTGATGTTTTGTAGGTTAATAGATAGTAATCTCACAAACTCATAAAATTAACCTATAACAACAAACAAAAATTCAAAGATAAGGGTTAAATGTATGTACACAATAAAAATAAATAATAATTGAATTAACTCTCTAAATTGACCTATGATGTAAAATATGAGGGAAAATTCCCATCAAGAAAGCCACAATGTTTGAGCATAAAATCTAGAATGCAAAATAAGCCAAGGAAACAAACATAAATGATCTTATTCTAAACTCAACTCAACCTCAAATAGAGTATAAAATGAAGAAAGAATAAAAAAAGTGATACTTTAAACCATGAAGTATGTGTCACATTCTCCATTGTGATCAAAGAATGATTTTATCTTGATTTTAATGTATGTGTATGATCAATTTTTATCTATACATAGTGAATTGGGTAGCATGTAGTTGTTACAAATGGATTGGACGCTTGATTAATTCAATTGAAAAAGTGATCGCATTTCATCAGTTGTAAGTTTGATTATTTTATTGGAGGATATCACTTTAATTTATATTCTTTAGGGTGATGAGATGAATGGTTGATAATAATCTAAATTTATTGAATTATAATACTAATCAATGGTTGAATTTTAGTCCTCATCCCAATTGATAATGACTAATTCCCATATGTTAATAAGAAAAGGGAGAGTTAGTTGGTAGTTGAGTGACTCGACATGAATTGGTTAAGTTAGTTTAAAATTGAATGTATAACTCATAATTTGTTTTAAATGTCCTAAGATTACTCATAAGGCAATTGAAGAAGTTGGGGAAGGTGATTTAATGAGTCAACATTTGGTTGAGACAAATGTGGAGGATGTCTAGATGAGGTGCATATTCCATATTTTAATTAGTTTTAGAGGAAAATAGGTGTGCATGTTTTAATTAATTAATTTGAATTAATAAATTATTTGAATTTTGGAGGGAAATAATGTTAATATTAATTTTGATTGGGAATAGATGAAGGGTTAGTGTGTTGATTTTAATCAAAGTTAATTACAACACTAAATTGGTATAATTTAGGTATCTAAAATAAGTTTGAATAATTTTGAACATTTATTTGTATGTTTTGGTTCACTATCATGACATATGCACCTATAATATGTTTCAATCTGAATTATCTATCAAAATTTAACATATGATATGTAACTATGTATTATATCTATCACAAATCACAAAATCCATGTCCAAAATGTGTATAAATTGGTTTAATGTGTATAGGATTCTAACCCAAATATATATCTAAATCATGTAAATTATATCAAAGTATTTAAATTATGTAAAATATGTATATGTGGATTCATGTCTTTGTGACATTCACCCACTAATATGCCCCCTCCCCCATTTTGAGGTGAGGGGAATAGAATCTGGTAATTACCTTACCTTGAAAGGATAAGATAACTATATAATATGTGTATGAATCATGTATTATATAAAAGTATTGTGTCTAAATAGATATATCAATGAATCTCATAGTATGTGATAACAACAAGCCCTAATATGGATGATATCGATCATAGAAATATATATAAATTAATAGTAAAATCTTATCAAACAATCAAGCACACACACAAGATAATTTAATGTCACACAAAATGGGTCTAAGGAGACCACAAAAGGGGAATATTCAAATTTTTCACACTTTAAGGAATGACATATTCAA
>JARHVA010001083.1:1167500-1360000 GCA_037957365.1 Torreya grandis
GCAATAAATTAAACCTGCATACTTTTGATTTTTTAATGTTTTTAGATAACCTCACTAATTAAATAGATTTCATATTAGGGTTTTAATTTATTTGAATATAATTTAAATTTTTGTAAAGAAACCCTAACCCTAAATTTAAATAACTCTAACTCTAAATTATATTAAGGTTTATATCCTTTTTTTTCCTATTTTCTATAGCTACTTTCAATTTTTTAGAATTTATTTATTCTATTTTAGTAGATCTATTCTAATTTGTTTGTTATATGCCATCTAAAAAAGCTATCTCTCTTCCATTAAGAAGAAGTGTTAAAACTAGGTGGTAATCTTATAGAGGATATTCAGATTCTTGCTATCCAAGCCTATAACATGGATAAATAACCTATCATAACTCTAACTATGCATCCTTCACACCTTGATTATGTGGATTTCAATGATAATGCATCTAAAAATGAATAATACAACCAAGAATACGGTGAGAGGAACATTGAGAATCAAGATACTCTCCCTCCACTTAATGACATAATTATGAATAAAGATGAGGTATTATAGGGCTTCAGAGATAGAATTTGATAACAACCCTTTGATCATGCACATATCCTAAAAGCCATATTGGAAATCAAGAACAAAAAAAATAATGGTCAATCTTTAACTCCCCTAGTTATTAATGTTATTAATTCAACTATCATAACCTAATATTATAATTCAGCAACCATCAGTGAAAACTATACCACTTGTGGCTAGTTCTTACACTCCATATGTATAATCCATTATGCATGAGATTCATACAATGTAGTGCAAGTTGTTTCATCTTGAGAAGGGAGCCACTAGGCCAATACATGCCTTAGATTCTAAAATTTTCTTACATACAACTTTAGCACATCACATAGCCACAAATCCCTTCCCATCCAATTTCTTAGCACCTAAGCTTACATTATATGATGACAAGGGTGACCCAAAGCATCGTCTCATAGCTTTTTACACAATATGCTTGGACTATGTGTCCAATAATTGGCTTCTTACGAAGTTATTTTCACATAGTCTCAAGGATTATGCCCTATAATAGTTATATGATTTTCCAAATAAATGTATCATGAAATTCAATCCTTTATCTAACATGTTTATAGCACACTTCTCTATCAACATTAGTGTTAAGATATCATATGCATAAGTGACACAATTAAAACAAAATTCAAGTGAGCCTATTATAGATTATGTCTTATGATAGAAGACAATATTAGCCAAATTGACTAGCCCCATGGTAGACATAGAACTTCAGGACATATTTAAACAAAGTCTCTTACCAACATTACATGAAGCTATCTTATTCAATGAGTTTCCTACATTTACCCATTTAAGCCACATAGTCAAGGAAGGAGAGGTTAAGATCTTATCAATGGGAAAACTCAAGTCCACAAATGGATCAGAATCAACTATTAAGAGGTAAAGAAAACCTCCATACAAGGTAAGGGCCACAAATAACAAAACTGATCAAAATGTCATAGTCAATATAACTTCCAAGCCATCTCCTAGATTGGTTTTATCCGCTCCTTAGCTTAGTGTCTTCACTAACCTTCCAAAGTCACCATCACAAGTTCTATAATAGCTCTTGGAATGCAATGCCATATCTCTCCCTCCCATTAAAGAGGTTGATATAACACAACCTCTTCTAAATAAATATGTTTCAAATGCATTCTATGAGTATCACAGGGTATCAGACCACACAACAAATAAATGCATTAGCCTAAAGCACAAGATACAAGATCTAATTGAGGCTCATATTATTGATGTGGGCACACCCACAAAAGCACCAAAATCAAAACAAACATAGGCTAAGGCACTAAAGATATTTTTAGATGTATTCCCAAAGAATACGATGAATGAGGTAGGGGGCACATCAGGTGTTCTCCATACATAGTAGGTGTAATCACCTAAAAGGTATTTGGATGTTAAAGTATCACTTGAGTTAGCATATCCCTAACTTAGCCCTAGACCTATCCTAGAGATTTAGACACACTTTTAAAATAATTATGCATACCATATACATATATAGTCAATCAAAACATAATCTTAGGATAAGTTTCTTAGATCCCAACTCAATTTTTACAATAGTCTACCAGGTGGACATTAGTGCCACATTTGGGAAACTACAACCATATGATGTTAGTGTCCCCAACTAGGTGCTACTATCCTTAGCCTTAACTCTCCTAAATAGATATTTTTAAAAATGTGTTCCCATACTAAGGTCATCGTAAGCACATTTTATTATCCCCATCCTAAGGTCATCCTAAGCACATTTTATTATCCACATAAGCTATAGATCTCTATAAATACAGGTCTATTTGACCTCTATTCACTAGATGGAAAATAGATGTAAAAACCTATTTAAGCCAAATATAAGTTGAGCAAAATTAAGGAATTTGATCCCTATTATGTCCTAATTATGCATACTACCATCTAAAATAGTCCTAAGAACATTTAAGGCATTTAAGTTCACTCTCATTCTAGCATTCACTTGCACTTGTAACAAGCACTAGGTGGGAGAACTACATCAGGCTTGATCCCTTTTTAGAGTATTGGTATGTAGGAAACTCTCTTTACAATGGGGTGTTGAGGATGTCTAGCCTATACTATTAATGAGCACATAATTATTGCTCATGCCATAATTGTAAGTAAGATTAGGGTTTGCATATTAAATAAAGTTTTCCAGGCATAACATAGAGTTCTAAATTTTGTGCACATAGGAATAAGACCTAAAAACACAGGCACAAGTGCTCCCAAAAATAAGAATAATCATGCAAAGAAGACACTACAACAACATGATGCTACTATCTAGGTTGGGTGCTATTGTCTAGTGAGCAAACAGATCCCAAGAACCTATTGATGACATTTAGACCTATCTAAAACTTAATTTTTAAAACCTAGATCATCCACAATAGTCACTTTCCAGATAAGTCTATATTTATGGCTATTTATTACTATTTTTAGAAAGTCAAAGAAGGTTAAAATCTATAAAAAATCAATACTTAATTATTACATAGTATTTAACTGATTTAAATATCTCATATCTTTAACCAAACATAGGAATTTACATAGTTAAACACTAAAAGGTTAAATCATTTGGTGAACTTGTCTTACTTTGAATATTGCTTTAAACCCTAGATTGCATTAATCCAAAATTTTATACAATAATTAGGGTTGAATACTTCTAATTTTTTGATTTGTTTAGACAACTTAGCTAATTAAATTAATTTCATATTAGGATTTAAAATTATTTGAATATATTTTAAATTTGTTGTAAAGAAACCCTAGATTAAAAAACCCTAACCCTAGACACACTTAGGGTTTATATCCTTTTTTTTTATACTCAAATTTTATTTCCAAAACTTAGGTTTTAGATTCATATATCTTCTAATTCTTATAACCATGATCATAATGATAGAATGAATCAATCACTTTTTGTTATAAATTCTAATACTTTTATTTACATGCTTGTTCCCTTTAATTCAAAATAAACTCAGAAAAGACATAAACACATGTATAGATGATGATTTATATCAATTTAAATATATGTCATATCTCATAGCATGTTATCTTTCACCTATATGGAATTCCATTAATAAATAAACCTATACACACATGGAAGATTTAGCACATAAGCTAATAACTATATTTCAAGCTTTAATGTCATATCTTATGCATATGAAAGAATATCCTTTTCCTCCTCATCTCCATGAGGGTGATAGCTACTTTACCTCTAACTAGGTCCATGCTATAATTATTACACAAGATTAAGAAACCTATAAAACTTTCACTAATCCCCTTATACTATTCACACCTCTTCCCTACAAGGTGTGTGCCTACATGTTCAAATAAAAATAGCTAGGGTTTGCACTTGTGTAACTCTATGTGATCAACTTATCAGTATGATAAAGATAATTATAAGTTTACAAAATCAAAATCATATACTACATGAAAATATTACAACATTGGAAAAATAATTTCCAAGACAAAGGCCTCCAAGGCACAATAGTGTAAATAATGTTTATTCATCTTCAACTAGTCAATTTGTGTCAAATAATGTTACATATCAGAACATGAAATCACAATAAAGTACATATACAACTAGTGATTTAAAAAACATTCAAATGTCAAATAAGAGTTCAAGTGAGACACAAAGGGAAATGGTTAAAGCTAATTTTATCAACCTACCTCTTCTACACCCAATGAGGAGATCCAAATATTTTTGTGCATATCATAGAATGCATGGTGTTGGGTGAATATTTTGTCAATCAGTTAACTGATGAGAAAAATAGGTCTTATCAACCACAACAAGGGATATTGGTCAGCCTAGTGTGTAGGTTTACCACATCAAAAGTGGATAAATCTCTACTCTCATCAAGGGGATGTTCCCTATTAAATATGAGGAGCTATATACTATAAATATAAGCAAAAAATAACACTTAGGGGTAAAATAACACCATCCATCTCTATTTTTTTAGAGATGATGTTCACAAGCAAAGGAGAAAATCCTGGTGATAAGACTGAAGGCACTTCTCTTCTTTTAGAAGTGATCTTGCAGGAAGCAGCAAGAGTTCTTTCAAGTAGAGATAAGTAACTGGTAACAAAGAGTGTAGTAACCAACAAACTGAGATGTAGCACAAAGTCTCCACATCGACTGCCTAAGAGTGAAATACAAAGGACAATGAGGGCACAAATTCATCCCAAGATCCTTTACATAGAAACAAAAAATAGACAAACACACTAAAGACAATTGTAGACAACACAAAGTCTCTCCATAGTTGGCTTCAGGACACCTTCCTGATTACTTCCACTAGTTATGCATATTTCATTCACTGGACAAGAATACATTCAAAAGACAGACATAAGAACAATCTATTAAAATGCTACAAGCTATAATAGCACAAAGTCTGAAAGTAACTTGCTTTCTCATTCAAATAAAGAAATATGATGAACAATCTGAGCTCAAAGTCTCAGTATTCACCTCTCAATTTGGGTAGAGCTTTGCTTCTAGAATGGAAAAGTCTCCCTTATATAAAGTAAGAGAATATAATATATAGTGGCCAAGAAAGGCTTGGTGCTTTGTTCCATGGAGTGGCTCATGTGACAGTCAATGCCTTGAATGCATTTTTAGATTTGTCAAGGGAACATGTTGGAACAGGGTAGCTACCTTAACTGTGGCATGTCAATTCATCTCAAATGTCTTCTCCTAAGCCTGAGTCATCTAGTCTATCACCTAATGTTTGCACAGCTGTCCACTTCACCTTTACTCCAAGGGAGATAAAGAGGGTGCACCTTCAATATTTGCAAGCTTGAAAATCTACTTTGTGGACTATTCTAGCTACTGAAATAACTACTACATAGATATTTCCCTCTTTGTCTCTTCCTAGTTTTGTCTTTTCCTAGAATCTGAGCTCTCGAGGCTATATTCTCATCTTTTCTAGCCCTTTTAGCTCTTTCTCTCAAGGGTTCTTCCCTTTGGCATTTTGGCCTTTGAATGCATTCAGGTCTGTGCTCAAGCCTTCAAAGATCAATGACTATTTCATTGCCAAGAATTTGATGTCTTCAAGCCCGTCATCATTTGAAAGCCAATGACTAGTTAGTTGCCCTAAATTTAATGGCTATAGTGATGTCACCAGACATTTAGATCCCAACGGCTAGTTCACAATGCTCAACTTTAATTGCTTCAAGCCCGTCATCCTCCTTGGCAATTCTTTGGCTTTGTTGTTTGATTCTTCTTGGAGGGGACCTACCCTTTAGGGTTTTGAAAAGGGTCTATTTTGCTTAGCGAGAGCCCCCCACAAGGGTACCTACTCTTTGGGGTCCTTTGAGTGATCTTCAGGTTTCATCGGATGACCTTTAGACTCTAATTCCTTTAGGCTCTAATTCCTTCAGATAAAATGTCCAAAGGAATTCCTTCAGACATTTTATCTGAAGGAAATCTTCCCTCATGTTTCTTTCTCACTTGCCTTCACTTTTTGTCAGCCTTTCAGTTGGGCTTATTCCTTCGAACAAAATTCTAAAGGAATTCCTTAGCATTTTTGCCACAGATCCTTTTGAAGGAATTCTTTTGCTCCTTTTGGCCTTTGAAATGGTCCATTTGATCCTTGCCTACCCTCTGAAAGGGTTGTTTGACCTCCAAGGTTACCTTTCAAAAAAGTTGAAAAGGTCCTTTTGGCTTCAAAGTGCCCTCCATAAGGGCACTTGTCCTTTAGGCTTTTGAAATTGAACTGATTGATTGAAAATGCCTGTGTTGAGAGCTCATTTCTTTCCTATAGAGTTCATAGAAATGAACCTGTAGAGTCTATAGAAATGTATCTACAGAGTCCATAGAAATGTATCTACAGAGTCCATAGAACCCAGTTCGTAGAAACCAGAAACTAACCTACAGAGTCCATAGTTTTGAGTCCATAGATTCCTTCTTGCAGTATAGATTTGAGTTTGTAGAACTCATCCTGTACAGTCCATAGATTCTTTCCTGAAGAGTCCATAGAAATGAAATTGTGGAGTTCATAGTTTTGAGTCCATAGTTTTAATCCTATAGAGTCCATAGATTCCTTCCTGAAGAGTCTGTAGTTTTGAGTCTATAGAATTCTACCTATAGAGTTTGTAGATTTCTGCCTATAGAGTCCATAGATTTAAGCCTGTGGAGTTCGTAGAAACGTATTTACAATGTCCCTTAGCTGAAAAAGTTTGAAAAATAGAGAATTTGAAGGCTTGAAACAATTTTTGAGAAGGGAAGAGAGAATTTTTGGCTTGTAAGACCAAAAATAGTTCATTTGTTGTCCCAAAAATGAGTGACAGACTTTGGGAACAACTCCAGTTGGGGAACTTCCTTCAATTGAAATTTTGAAACAGTTGAAGGGAGTAGAAACTAGAATCTCCAGTGCCTTCAAGTATGCCATTGGGATACAAAGTCATGCTAACCAAAAAGAAAGGCACCAAAAATGAAAATGAGCAACAAAAAGCACAAAATAGAACTAAAGACTATAAAAATATACATATGTATAGGTGAACTTATCTGATACTTCAAGAATTGAAGTGATTCAGATGTTGCCCATTATGAAGAAGAGAAAAGAGCATGCCATCTTGATACTTCAACAAGAAACTATTTTCACCATTGAGCTCATGGATAGTAAATGGGCCTCTCCATAGGGAATCATATTTACCATGCATTCCCTTTGGTTCTCTTCTCTTGTCCCATAAAAGGACTTGATCTCCAATATGGAAATCAAAGTCTTTTTATTTCTAGTCAAAGAGCTTCTTCAATAGAATTTGATGTGTAACAATTCGGTTTACCACCATAGTTCACTACTCATCCAGCTCAATCAGGTGTATGATCCTCTTATCGATGGAGATTTCATATGTCTGATCCTCAACTGCCTTAGCCAATTTCAAAGCTGGTAACTCCATGGTGATTGGTATCTCCACATTGAGACCATACAAAAGTTGGAAAGGTGACATACCAATTTCCCTCTTGGGTGTGATCCTATCTGCCCCCAAAGCATCAACCAATGCTTTATGCCATGTTCATTGGTTGTCATCCACCAGCTTCTTGATGATGGTCACCAAGTTCTTGTTGCTTGATTTAGCTTGACCATTCCCTTGTGGGAAATAATTAGAAGAGTGAGAGAGGGTAGTCCCATAGAAAAAATAGAAATGAGTGATCTCATGAGAAGAGAAATAGGCAGCATTGTCTATGATGATCTTAGTTGGGACCCCAAACCTAGAAATGATGTTCTCCTTGAGGAAATCACATACTACTTGTAAAGTAACATGCTTGGTTGGAATTGCTTCCACCCATTTGGTGAAGTAATTTATGGCTATGAGGACATAAGCATGTCCAACACTTGAAGATGGATTTATATTACCAATGAAATCGATTCCCCATTGTTGAAATGGCTCTTCTATCACCACTGGCTTGTGAGGTAGAGCAGCTAACTTGGGTCTTCCCATGAACTATTGGCATAGTTCACACTTTCTTACCCATTTGTACGCATCTTGAAATAGAGTGGGCGAGTAGTACCTAGCTCGTAGAATCTTATGGGTAGTCATAGGCACAAAAAAAGTCCTCTAAAGGCCATATTATGGAAGGACCTCAAAAGTTGGTTTTATTGCTCTTTATCCACGTAACAAAGGAACACTCCATCAAGGCTCCTCTTATACAGGCCGTTGTTCCACAAGACAAAATTAGCAACTTTCAATCTAACAATCCTCCTTTTTTTACGAGACAAGTGAGTATGACACTTACCATATGTAAGGAAATGAGAAATATTTGAATACCACTCATTCATGGTGGAGACAAAGAGAACTGATGGCATGTCTTCAATTTCTTCTTCTTCATGCTCTGCTTCTTCGAGTTTGTTGTCAGCCATCATTTGGCATTGGCCTCTTCCACACACCAGCTTCGTTGGTTTGATGACTAGATCAAACTCCTAGATTTTAGCAATCCAATCCCTCTTTTGGTTCCAAACTCCTGTTGAGTTAGTATGAATTTAATAGTGGTATTGGGAACTAGGGCAGTAATGCATGAATTTAGAATGTAAAAGTGAAAATGCTTCACTACCTTCACCACTACATAAACATGCTTCTCCATGTTTGAATACTTCAGCTCATGAGCTTTGAGAGGATAGCTCATAAAGGATATGAGAGATTCCATACTGAATAAAATTGATGAAAGTATGTGCTCAGAAACATAACTATACATTGTGAAATCTTTGTTATAGTCTGGACAAACTAGAATTGGGCGTGGGCAATAACAGTCTTAATATCTTGGAACACCAATTTGCCTTCTTCAGTCTAGCTAAAAGTGGCCCTTCCCTTCATCATATTTACAATATGGTGATTCTTCTCAGTGAACTCAGGGATGAATCTTCATAAAAAATTCACTTTTCTGAAGAAAGAGTGAATTGTAGTCTTACTCGTGGGTAGAGTAAGCTCATGGATGGACTTGACTTTGTCTAAGTCAATCTTTATGCCTTCCCTAGATACAATATGTTTGAGAAGCTTCCCTTATATCACTCCAAAGATAGACTTCTTAGGATTAAGAGAAATTCCATTCTGGCGATAGCATTCCAACACTTGTTGCAAATGGCACACATGATTCGAGCGATGCTTAGAAAAGACTGTTAAATCATCTAGGTACACCATAATGAATTTACCCATTTTATATTTGAAAGCAAAGTCCATTTCTCTCTAAAAAGAGGTGCCAACATTTATTAGGACAAATGACATTCTTCTATAGGCAAAGGTGCCCCAAGGTGTGCTAAAGGTAGTCTTATGCTAGTTTGCTTCACCCACTTCAACTTGATTGTATCTTGAGAAGCCGTCTAGCATTAATAACATTTCTGAACTAGTCACTATCTAAAGGACTTGATCCATGATGGGCAAAGGATAGTTATCCTTTAAGGATGACTAATTCAAGTTCCTAAAATCCACACAAAGGTGAATTTCATCATTCTTTTTCCTCACAGGTACTATGTTTGCAATCCATGTGGAATGATGGATCGAGAAAATTATCCTAGCATTCAACATTTTCTATATTTTAGATAGAATAGTACCTGATATCTTTAGATTGTAATGTCTAGATTTTTGCTTGTAAGGCACTGAATCACTTTTGAGAGGAATGTCACGGTGGATTTCTTCAAGCCTAAGTGACTTTAAATCATCATAAGAGTATGCTGGACATCTATATACTGGCAGAGCAGAGTAATGAACTTGAACTTCTCCTTAAGAGTACAACATTTTCCAATGTTCACCATCTTGGGATCTTCCTCGATACCCAAATTTATTTGATCAAAATCTTGGGAGGAGTTTGAATTCATTTGCTGCTATTTGATGATTCTGTCATGCTTGTCAAATAGCTTCTCAAGGGAAACTAGGCTTTTGGGAATTTTACTCCCTTTCAGTTGTAGGAATTCATCACTTGCATTTGCACTTGACTCAGGGGCTGGTTCAAGCTTTTAGGGTTCATTGCCTTTGAAGTGCAGCCGTTCAAAGCTATGTTTTTGCTCTAGGAAAGTAATGATTTGGTTGTCATTGCTAAACACTTGCTAATGACTAGCATTATTAGGCACACTCAGTTGAAAGACTAGCTCAATAATGTACCTATCTCCTTTGAAGTCTAGGTGAGGAACCAATAGAGTTGATGAAATAGCTAATACATTAGCTCTATCATTAAATTTCCTAGGTATGGTAGAAATGCTAAAATCATTAAAGCTTTCAATTTGATCCCATACTAGATTGTGGTAGTGGCGCAATCTCTCATTCTTGGTTTGATACAGGTTTCTCACCTGACAAACCACTAGTTTAGCATCTCCTTTGGCATGAAGGAGTTTGATGCCTTTGTCTCAATAACCTTCAATCCAAGCAATAAAGACTCATACTCAGCTGTGTTGTTGGTGTTGCTAAATTACAACTTGTATGATGAAGGAAAAATATCTCCTTGAAGAGATATCAAGACAATCCTAGCTTATGAATTGGTAGAGGAATAGCTACCATCGAATTCAAGAATCCATACATCATTAGACACTGATTCTTCCTTGGATTCTTCTTCATTTGGAGGGGGAGGCTCTTCTATATTTGCACTATGCTCAACCCTATCTTCTACTTTTCCATCTGAACCAATTTTTAGACTGTTATTTTTAGAAGTTTGATTAGCTAAAACATGAACATCCTTTGTGGTTAAGAAATAATTACCCATGCCTGAAGACTGAAATAGAATTTGAGCTTCAGGTGCTAATTTCTAAGTGACCACATATTTTGCTTCCTTCTCAAGGAGCAGCCTATTCATGACACCTTTAACATGGATCCTTGCCTCAAAAAAGTCCATGCTCAACTCACTACCAACATCCTTACAAAAATTTTAGCCAAGAAGGATGTCGTATGAGCTAAGACGTCAGCTACCAGGACTGTCATCTTGATTTTTTTGTCTGGGAACACTATAAATGCAAATTAGGCATCCTTAATTTGTCCCATTAGTGGAACTTGTTTGTTCTCCATGGAGAAACATCTCCCAAATGTCTTGGTCAGTGTGAGACCAAGAGATTCTACCACTTTGGTAGGCATAACATTGTCTGAAGCTCTAGAATCAATGATGTAATTGCTCAGCTTATGACTGTTTATCAACAAAGAAACATAGAAAGGCTCTATTTTCCCAGGGGTAGAAGGAAGTGTAATGACAAGGTTATTCCTGGTGGATGTGTTCTTGGGAGGATCATGAGTTACCTTTGGAATTGCTTGTCCTATAGGGATGGCTTGGTTCTTTACATATTAAACCAACCTTCCAACTGCTCAGGGTTGGACTTCAAAAATTCAAATTTAGACACTTGAATTTTGGTTTTCTTTATATGGTCAATTATGTCAAATATTTGAAATGAACTAGGAAGAGAGCATGGGATCTCATCCTTTTGATTTTTGGAAGGGGGAGGACTGGTATGCAAATTTGAAGTAGAAGGTGTAGGGATGCTTGATGTACTTACCTTTTTTTCAATCACCAAGTTTGGCTAGAAAGGCAGAGTGGTTCCCCACTTGGAAATTGAGATTGCAGGTTGAGCTCACTCCTTTGTTCCTTCTTTATTAGCTTACTGGGCTGACTGGTTCTTAGACTAGGTGAAAATAACATATGATCCCTCATCTGCTCCACTTTCACTTTTGGGTTCATCTTGGTAATTCATAAAACTAATGTTGGAGTCACCAACTGATTCTTCTTGGTCCTCCATGAAGAGATTAGCATCATTTTATTGATCAAACTCAGGTTGGAAAGAGGAATTGTGTTTTATTTCTAGATATCCAACTACTGAATTGGTTGGAGGTGCTTCAATGGCAATGTTATTCCTCTGAGGGGGAGGAAGACAATTTGCTTGTCCTTAATTCCTAACAGTATTACCTTGGTAAGACTGATTAGGGAATGTCCTCCTTGGTGCATCTTTGTATGAAAGATTAGATGACATTCCTTGCACCAATTACTTTTTAATAGCTAGTAATTCATTTGCCAGCTTCTGCACCATTGGATCAGTAGTGGCTGTAGGTGGATATTTACAGGAAGAAGAAGATTTACCTCTATTTGGATCTCTCCTTATCTTTCCTGCCAAGTTAAGGTCATCTTATACCTCAGTAGCCAAGTCCTGAGCAGCATCAAGGTCTATGTGGCTAGCATGTCTCAGCAAAAAACTCACTTTAGGCAACTGTGAGTTGATGAAGAAATATTTGAGGTTTTCAAGTGTTCGCTGAGCAATTGTAGGAATTCTGTTCCTCAACGTGTCAACTTTGCTATGAAATCCCTCATCGGCTCATGAGGCTCCTTCTTCATCTATGTGAGCTGGGCTAGCAAGGCATGTGCATCTTCTACAGGCTTAAACCTAGCTTTGAATTTGGATTTGAGAGTGTCCCAATCAGTCACTGATCGAGCTTGCAAATGGTAGAACTAGTCTGCAACAATGCCTTGTAGTGCCTCCATGAATAACCTGACTGCTATGTCTTCATACTCCACACCTATCATGCCACATGCTATGCTGAAGGTTATAATGTGTTCATCAAGATGAACTTTCCCATCACCAAAGAATTTGGGGAAATTCTTCCTTGAACTATGTGGAAGCTCATGTAGAGGTGGAGTAAGATTGAGCAGACCAAAAGAGTTACCCCAGGGGCCTTGAGCTGCCATGATTTGATTATGGAAAAGAGGGATAACAAATCTAGGTGGAGTATATATAGGCAAAGGTCTACTAATAGTAGAAAAGGAAGCTCTACCTTGTGTTGGTGACCTGGTACAGGTAGGAGGAACACTCCTAGATCATTGAGCTTGAAGTTGGGGAAGGAACAAATTGAAATTACCCTACTGCACCAACTCAAAAATAGGGTCAAGAACACCTTGGGCTCTTTGATTTCTTGTATAACATGGAGTTGCTAGAGTATATAATGGAGATGGATAAGGCTATAATGATAGTGGGTAAGACATAGACTAGAGTCACCAGAGTCTATAATGGATAAGGGAAGGAACTACTCTTCGATCCCCAATAGAGTTGCCAAAAACTGTTGGGTGAATATTTTATCAATCAGCTAACTGATGAGTAAAATAGGTCTTATCAACCACATCAAGGGAGATTGGTTGGCCTAGTGTGTAGGTTTGCCACATCAAAAGGGGACAAATCTTTCCTCTCATCAAAGGGAGGTTCTCTATTAAATATGAGGAGCTATATACTATAAATATAAGCAAAAAATAACAATCAGGGGTAGAATAACACCATCCATCTCTATTTTTTTAGAGATGATGTTCACAAGCAAAGGAGAAAATCTCGGTGATAAGACTAAAGGCACTTCTCTTCTTTCAGAAGTGATCTTGCAAGAAGCATCAAGAGTTCTTTTAGGTAGAGACAAGTAACTGGTAATAAAGGGTGTATTAACCAACAGACTGAGATGTAGCACAAAGCCTCCACCTCGACTACCCAAGAGTGAAATACGAAGGACAATGAGGGCACAAAGTCATCCTAATATCATTTACATAGAAATAAAAAATAGACAAATGCACTAAAGACAATATTAGATAGCATAAAGTCTCTCCACAGTTGGCTTCAGGACACCTTCCTGATTACTTCCACTAGTTCTACTTATTTCATTCACTGGACAAGAACACATTTAGAAGACAGACATAAGAATAATCTCCTAAAATGATACAAGCTATAACAACACAAAGTCTAAAAGTAACTTGCTTTCTCATTTAAACAAAGAAATATGATGAACAATCTGAGCTCAAAGTCTCAGTATTCACCTCTCAATTTGGGTAGAGCTTCACTTCTATAATGGAAAAGTCTCCCTTGCATAAAGTAAGAGAATACAATATATAGTGGCCAATAAAGGCTTGGCACTTTGTTCAATGGAATGGTTCATGTGGTAGTCAATGCCTTGAATGCATTTCCAAATTTGTCAAGGGAGCATGTTGGAACATGGTGACTGCCTTAACTGTGGCATGTCAATTCATCTTAAATGTCTTCTCCTGGACCTGAGTCATCTGGTCTATCACTTGATGTCTGCATAAATATCCACTTTGCCTTTACTCTAAGGGAGACAAATAGGGCATGCCTTCAATGTTTGCAAGCTCAAAAATCTACTTTGTAGACTATTCAAGCTACTAGAATAACTACTGCATTGATATTTCCCTCTTTGTCTCTTCTTGGTTTTGTCTTTTCCTAGAATCTGAGCTCTCAGGGCTATATTCTCAGCTTTGTTGGCCCTTTCAGCTCTTTCTCTCAATGGTTCTTCCCTTTGGCATTTTGGCCTTTGAATGCATTCAGGTCTGCGCTCAAGCCTTTAAATATCAACAGCTATTTCATTGCCAAAAATTTGACATCTTCAAGCCTGTCATCATTTGAAAGCTAATGGCTAGTTGGTTGCCCTAAATTTGATAGCTGTAGGGACGTTACCAGAATTTTGGATCCCAATGGCTAGTTCATGATGCTCAACTTTGACGTATTCGGGTCTGTCATCCTCCTTGGTGATTCTTTTAGCTTTGTTGTTTGATTCTTCTTGAAGGGGACCAACCCTTCAAAGTCTATTTTGCTTGGTGAGAGCCCCCCATAAGGGTACCTACCCTTCGGGGTCCTTTGGGTTTCATTGGGTGGCCTTTAGATTCCAATTCCTTTAGGTTCCTATTCCTTCAAATAAAATGTCTGAAGGAATTCATTTAGACATTTTGTCTAAAATAAATCTTCCCTTGCATTTCTTTCTCACTTGCCTTCACTTTTTGTCGGGCTTTCGATCGGGCTTATTCCTTCAGATAAAAGTCTGAAGGAATTCCTTAGCATTTTTTCCATGAAAAATCCTTTTAAAGGAATTCCTTTGCTCCTTTCAGCATTTGAAATGGTCCATTTGATCCTTGCTCACCCTCTGAAAGGGTTGTTTGACCTCCAAGGTTGCCTATTAGAAAAGTTGCAAAGGTCCTTTTGGCTTTGAAGTGCCCTCCATAAGGGCACTTATCCTTCAGGCTTTTGAAATTGAACCGACTGATTTAAAATGGCTAAGTGTTGAGAGATCTTTTATTTCCTATAGAGTTCATAGAAACGAACCTACAGAGTCTGTGGAAATGTATCTGTAGAGTCCATAGAAATGTATCTACAGAGTCTGTAGAACCCAGTCTGTAGAAACGAGAAACTAACCTGCAAAGTCTATAGTTTTGAGTCCATAGATTCCTTCCTACAGAGTCCGTAGAACTCATCTTATAGAGTCTGTATATTACTTCTTGAAGAGTCCATAGAAATGAACCTATGGAGTCTGTAGTTTCAAGCCTGTAGAGTCCATAGATTCCTTCATAAAGAGTCCATAGTTTTAAGTCCATAGAATTCTGCCTGCAGAGTCTGTAGATTTTTGCCTACAGAGTCTATAGATTTAAGCCTATGGAGTTCATAGAAATGTATCTGCAGAGTCCCTTAGCTGAAAAAGTTTGAAAAATAGAGAATTTGAAGGCTCAGAATAATTTTTACAAGGGAAGAGAGAATTTTTGGCTTGTAAGACCAAAAATAGTTCATGTGTTGTCCCAAAAATTAGTGACATACTTTGGGAACAACACATGGGAACCACATCAATTCATGTTTAGAATTGACAAAGAAAATACAACTGATCATAGATAAAAATGACTAACAAAGTGACACATCATCCACACAACATACAATGCCACATATAATAATTCAAAAAGGGTCACATTCTAAAATAGTATAAAAATGGTTACCAAAGCATAGCTTGGAAGAATAAAAGTTTCAAAAAGCACAATCATAGCAAGAAATAATACAACAACCTCATATAAAACAAGCAAATATAGCACTCCAAAATGAGGCTAAACATTCAATATGGTTTGGGTTTGGTCAAAATTATCTACAATAGCATGATTATCATGGTCAAGTTTAGGGAAAATAGGCTCAAAAAATCACTTATCCTATTCTAGTAGTTGATAATATTGGTCAATAAAGTTTGGGGTTTATTGGACATCCTATGGCACATCAGTCATAGATACAACTTAGCAAGGCATAACATTTGGATACACAAGACATGTTATAGAAAGATAAAGATCCTATGTTGCAGAGTGAAAATCATGCTCGATAAAGAAGCATTCTCAAATAAGGCTTTCTAGCAAAATAGCCTCCACAACACCAAATGTCTACAATAAGCATAGTATCAAAGGGAAAAATCACAATCAATATTCTAAAACACAATTCAGAAAGGTCAACTCCATATCATGAGGCAATTTCCTCTAATACTCTAGGTTATTATGATTATGATGATGAACAATACTTAGATTCCTACTGTAACAACATTCAACTAAAGTACAACAATCACACTACATGAGAGATTATCATTCCTATTTTTGACACAAGCCACAATGATAATAAGTCTCTCATGAGACTCATTGGTTAGTATGGTTCCTACCCTTATACATACTTCTCTCTCTTACTCCTTGTACATAGTTTATTTTCATTTGCTTGTACATAGCTTATGTCCATAAAACACAAAAATAATATAACATGTCAAAATATAAAAACATTCAAATATTACTCAAAAAACACAAAATTTATAGATTGTATGGATTGTTGTGTTTACATTTCTACTACTTGCTAGAAATTACATATTGCTAGCTATCCTCATATAATTAGTTTTATCATACACATATGCTTCAATTATTCTTATTTAATGCTTGTAAATTATATACAGGACCCTGATCCACTACATTGTTATAGACTAGATATCATCTACCCATTGGGGGTATATACATTGATTGACGTTTATACATTTGATACATTTGCCCACTTGAGGCATCTCATACACAGTTGCTACTACCAGGTTCTATCTTTACATACTATATATTCTAGTTTATGTATTAATACATCTTTGTATTGATAATTTCTACTCAATACTTATATTATTTATTTAATATTACTAGTTATACTTAATATATATACGTCCTAGCATCTACATAGATTTGTACTACATAATTACACATGCTTTCATTTCTAGTTTTCCTATATTAGACTTGATTATGTTTCATATGTTTCCTCCACCTTCGAAGGTATTTGAATATGCCATTATTATTTGGATCTAAGCCACTTCTCTATTTGTATACCTTGGACATGTGCCCATGTCCCTTATGTGTGCTTTCCTGTTTCTATATATGGACATTTCAACATGTCCTTCCATTTGGCTATAAGCCAAATTACTTGTTTCTTACATATGTGGACATTTGAATATGTCCTTGTATGTCTTCATTCTTAGATTTAGTAACATGTGCTCATGTCCCTTGTATTATGGCCCCTTGGCCTACCTTTTAATGCTTCATGTGATTGAATGTATGCTTCTTCACCATGACACTTGTATTTCCTTATTACACACACACTAGTTTTCAATGCCATGAGGGACCTCATGCATCTACCCTTCCTACTTGGGTGCCATGATGGACATCATGCCCCATCCTCCTAGGTAGTTACTTAGATTTTATACTATACACATTAATTAAATCTATCTTGACACCCTTGTGTAATGCTAGATTACAACATACATCTTACATTACTTACTCATGGTCGATTACATTTACATTTTGATGTTATGTTTGTAAATTGTATTGGAATATCATGAATATGTTTTGGCTAACACATTTTATAGATATAATTATTTTAAGGATAATTATTACATAGGTTTCATAATTACCCTAAAAAAGGGGGTATTTATAGGGGTTTGTCATAGAGATCAGGCTCCTACTTTGCTATTCATAGATAAATTTCAGCACATAGGCTTAGTTTTAGAAATCAGACAAAGGGTAGACAAAATAAAATAGAGACTCAAAAAATAGTTTAGATTACCTAGATTTTAGACCAGGTAGATATTAGCACCCATATTGGGACACTAGTGCCATAGGGCACTATTTTACACTACAAGGTGATAATGTTTAGTAGCCCTAACTTTAGGATAGTCCAAATTATCTAGACTAGTACACCAAGTACAATACATATTTATACAAATATAATCGCATGTTTGATAGTTATGTTTATATTTTACTCAATTACATTCATTTTAGCTCATATTAATATGAGTTACTCAAATTTGGGGGCATAATGTGCAACATGATCACTCTCACATTCAGTTCAATTACACATATTTAATTAATACATACTCAGTTTAGATTAAATGTACTTAGATACCAAATTAGTGGCATGTGTGTAACACATATTTTCCATATACTCAACTACACATAGGTTGATTAAATGGAATAATAAACACCATGTCATTATCTACATTGTATACACTTGCTATCACATTCTAGGTTGTCACTAGATTCATGCATTAATCCATCTACAATGGTTAGAATTCCTGAGTGGTCTAGAGCTACCTCATATACTTGAGTGGCCATGGAACCAACATACACATTTAGATTTATCGAGTTAGATACTTTCAACACTTTGCATAGTTCAGTTACAAATGAATCTACTTCACATAGGTGGGCAATGATGGAGTAATGTCCTACTTGAGTTCTTGAGCCACATACATGAGAGGGTTAGACATACTTATTGTCTTATCCAAGCTATTCATAGATATGGATCCATCGAGTAGGGGTGGGTAATGATGGAGTCAAAATCAGATTGAGTTCTTGAGCTAGCTATATGAGGATTGAGTAAACCATTAGATAAATCTAAAATATTCAATGATATGATTACTATTTACACACACACAGAGGGTGTCACCATGTTTATGCATTGGTTCACGTACCCAATGAGATGTATTCATTCCTTTCCTCTCTCTTTACTTATCTTTTACTCAATTACTTTATTCAACATAGTCTTTGAATTTTGATCATCTCTTAAGTAAGGATTGATTTTTGCATGTTTTATTGTAGGTCATTATTTTGGATCATGTTTCACATACGTAGACCCAGATTCAAATACTTAAACTTAGCTACATGATATTCACTTCCAAGGTAAGTCAAGGTACACTTATTTTTCCTTTATACTAGTCATTTTGCTTTGATACATTTATAGCATAAGTGGGGGGAATGTAATCACTTAATAGTGGCATTTGGATACTAAGAGTGTCGCTTGAGTTAGCCTATGCATATATTAGTCCTTGTCCTATCCTAGATCCTTAGATACACTTTTCCAGCAATTGTGCAGACCACATAATCTATAGTTAGTCAAAACATAATCCCAAGATAGTTTTCTCAGATCCCAACCCATTTTTTCTAGTAGTCTACTAGGTGGACATTAGTACCACATTTGGGAAACTACAGCCACATGACACTAGTGTCCCTAACTAGGCATTACTATCTTTAGCCTTAACTCTACCAAATGGATACATTTTCAAATGTGTATCCCTCTTGAGGTTGACCTAAGCACATTTTATTATTTGCATAAGCTACATATATCTAGAAATACAAATCTATTTGACCTCTATTCACTAGATGGAAAATAGATGCAAAAACCTATTCAAACTGAAGATACTTTGAGAAAAATTAAGGTATTTGATTCCTATTCTAACCTACTTATTCATACTACCATATACAAC
Organism: Torreya grandis; assembly: GCA_037957365.1. Lineage (NCBI taxonomy): Eukaryota > Viridiplantae > Streptophyta > Pinopsida > Cupressales > Taxaceae > Torreya > Torreya grandis. Next base: position 1,187,052 of record JARHVA010001083.1, read on the forward strand.
AACCTTAAGCCAAGTTTGAAAAGATTTCAAAGATCAAACACATTCAAGGTATCCAAGTCTACTCTCATTCTAGCATTCACTTGCTCTTGAATCAAGCACTCATTAGGAGAACTACATCAGGATTGATCCCTCTTCAGAGTATTGGTATGTAGGAAACTCTCTTCATAGTATGGTGTTGAGGATGTCCAAACTATCATACTAAGAAACACATAATTATTTCTCATGCTATACTTGCAAGTAGGATTAGGGTTTGTATACTAAATTAAGTTTTTTAGGCACAACACAGATTTTTAAATTTTGTGCACATAAGAACATGTCCTAAAAATATAGGTGTAGGTGTTTTAAATAAATAGGAATAGTCCTATAAAGAGGACACTAGTGCCACTTTAAGGACACTAAAATAACATGGTACTATTGTCTAGGTTGGGCACTACTATCTAGTGAGCAAACAGATCCTAGGAACCTATTGATGATACTTAGACTTATCTAGAACTCAATTTTCAAAACCCAAATCATCTACAATAGTCACTTTATAAGTAAGTCTATATTTACGCCTATTTATTAATATTTTTAGAAATTCAAATAAGTTCAAAATATATAACAAATTAGTATTTTATTATTGCATATTATTTGACTAATTTATACATCTCAGTCATTTAACCAAATATAAGAATTTTCATAGTTAAACCCTAAAAGGCTAAATCACTAGGCACATCTACCACTAGCTTCATATCACATAGTTATGGAGGAGACACATCCATTACATAACATTATTGACATGTATCATACTACAGTATTATATAGACCACTTATCACATTATCAGAGTAGGATATTGTGGATGACAACACAAATCTATATGCACTCTTTATACGACCATATATAGACCACCATCCTATCTAGAGTGTTATGGTTGACAATGGGTAAAGAATAATCACGTGAAATATGACACTCTTATAACACTTGGGTTACATAGAGAAGGATATATTCTACATGGATATAGTCATTAGTGGTTTTAATGGAGACATTTAGAGCTCCATTAGGGATATTATGCTTCTATTATAGGTTGAACCAACACATAACCATTTAGTTCCTAGTAGTACCTAGTGTAGGTGTATTCAAGATATTATTGAGCAAGCCATGGTTACAATATATATGATCCATCCCATATATAATACACTAATGATTGAATCACATACATGTAAATTAGGTGGTTAAAGTTGAGGGTGTCCCATATGAGTATCCTCTACCCATCCCAGAGGTAGTTCCATCATAGTTTCTAGTTATATTTCTAACATAGTCACTAGTACAACTCTAACATAATTACATACTGAATGACTATTAGTTATAGCTAGGAGTACAAATCCTATGCATACATCATAGAGTTTAGTAGAGCCACCAATGCATGTGAGGTTTGCTCCTATGATATCAACACTACACATACTCTCCCATAGAGATCATTATAAGAGAGACCCCTGTATCAAAGATATGTCATAAATTCTAGGGGACCTTCCTCTGCTTAGTTTATGTTGATATTAGTTTTATTGCATTTTACAAGTTATTAGCATAGGGCACCTACGTCACCCATAACTTCTTCTTCTACCAGATGGGCTCCTAAGACCCCTTCAATTCATAAGACATCATAACTAGTGCCACAACTTCATAACATCACTACACATGTAGATTTAGACATAGATTACTTTATGTAACATATTTTGGGATCACAATTTCCATTTCACATAATACACATGATCATAGTTTTTTTATTTGACACAGGTCATGGTTATAATGAGTTTCCTATGAGACTCATTAGTTAGTATGGTTTTTACTATTTGTACATACTTCCTTATCTCTTAATCCTTATACATAGTTTATTTTGATATGCTTATACATATATTATATCCAAAAAATACAAAAATAATATAACATGCCAAAACACAAACATTCAAATATTACTCAAAAACATAATTTGTAGATTATATGCATTGCTATGTTTACATTTCTTCTACTTACTAGATATTACATATGCTAGCTATCTTAGTATAGTTAGTTTTAACATACATAGATGCTTCACTCATTTTTTTCAAGTGCTTATAGATTACATATAGGATCTGGTCCACTACACCGATCTAGACTTTCTATCATCTACCCACTGAAGGCATATACATTGGTCTAGGTTTATTTATTTAGAACATCCACCCACTCAAGAGTATCTCCTACATAGTTTCTATTACCAAGTTTTATCCTTAAATTTTATACATTCTAATTAATGAAATAATTTATCTTGATATTGATCACTGCTACTCATTACTCATATTTTTTGCTGACTATCACTAGTTTAGACTCAACATATGTACATCTCAGAATTTACATAGATTTGTACTACATAGTTATCTATGCTTTCATTTATAGCTTTCTTATCTTAGAATTGATTGTATTTCCCATGTTTATTCTATTTGAGGACATTTGAATATGCCATTGTTCTTTAGTTATACACAACTTTTATTCATGTATGTGTTACACATATGCCCATGTCCTTTATGTGTGCTTTCTTGATTATATGTGTAGACATTTGAGCATGTCCTTCTATGTGGCTAGAATCCAAATTGCTTGTTACTTGTGTATATGGACATTTGAATATTTCCTTGTATGTATTTCATTCTCAAATTTGGTGACATGTTCCCATGTCCTTGTTGTAGTGTGGAATTGCACCCTTGTGGGAGAGTTTTTCAGGATCTCTCACTCCTAGCTACAAAATTGGAGCAACCTCAGGCTAGGGTATCCTATAGTAAGGTTGAACCTCTAAGTTTTTTAATGAGGCTAGCTCCTTAGATGCTTCACTTTAGTTGTTCCCACACACTAAAACCTATTGTTGACTAAGGAAAAGGGAGAGAAAGGTAACATAAAAGGGAAAACTGAACTAAAAAAGGTGATGTACCAAATAGAGAGTGACACACATAAACATGAAATAAACACTAATTCAACTCAAGATAATTTTGCTTACACAACGTCACAATCTATTAATTTACATCAGTGCTTTATAAACTATGCTCACTAAGCCATGTATGAAGTAGAGAGGAATTTCAAAATTCACACCAAGCATCTATTAATGGTAGAAAGATCTCAAGTTTAGACCTACAACTAACCTAAAAATACATAAAAATAGGTAAGAATGAAGGTCAAGGGACATGGAATAACACTTCTTCATAAGGCCATCATGCACAAGCTTGCTAAACATGATTTTTAGACAAGAGATAGGCAAAAATAATATTTATTTCTTCAAAATGTCTTTCTTACAAATTTTGATAGTGTTCTTCCTTATCAAATGAGGATATCTTATTTTGAAAAGAATTGAGACATATATACAAAAGGGGAAGACCTGAAGAGAAGAGGTAAGCAAATATAAATCAATAAATGAGACCCAACCACCCTCTACGAATTCTCACCCACACTTGAGTTAATTAGAACTAATCCTTCTCCAATGAAATAACTACTATTAACTCTAAAAGTCTTCCATCCCTCTCATTGGTCAAGAAATGCACTAGAAGACAAAACTTGCTGAAGATGACAATGTCATGGGTCATTTAAGAAGGAAAAGTCTAGGAGCATCTTAAATGCCTGAGCTATCTTTTCTAATTGATTGATCTTTATCTTCATATCCATGCCATCCTCCACTTTTTTGCTTATGTATGAGGATAAAAATTCTTACATATATAAACCTAATTAAGCCATGTTGCTTCTACATTTATCAGCTATTTTTCAGAGATGATGGCCATATCGAAGGATGAGGACTCCACATTAACTTCACCTACCATCTCTTGCCTTGAAACCTAGACCAAATATTTCCTATAGATGGAAAACCAATCTAATAACATTTGTTTTCTCAAATTTATCTTATTTATCTTAGTGTGAGTCCATAGGTTATGCAGCTCCTTCTAGTCTTTTAAATGCTAATGGCTACTTGTAAGGGCTCAAACTTGACATTTGTGGGCCCATCATCAATTTTTTTGGACTTTCATTTTGGGCATTGTATTTGACATCCTTTCAGGCTCTTTTTCTCGAGATTTTGTAAGGTAACCTTATTATTTTGAAAATAAACCTTCCTGAAGGGAAAGAGCCCTTTGGGTTTCTTGAAAATGACTTTCTTGAAGGGCAAGAGACCCTTCGGGCTTTGTTAATGGCACCTCCTAAAGGGTAACATACCCTTTAGAATTTTTTCTTGAGACCTTCAAAAATATTGCAATGGTCCTTTGAAAAAGTGAACAAGCCCTTAATTAGTGGACCTATGCCTTTTGCAAAGGACCCAGACTTTTGTAAGTGCCCCCATTGTTGATGACAATTTTCCTAGGTAAAATGGAAATGTCCCTTCAGAAGGGGTAGTGACCCTTCAAAAAACCTAAAATGATCCTTTAGAGCTTTTGTTTTCACCATTTCACTTTAAAATATATCTTTCAGAAGTTTTACTTTAAACAATTCTTTTAGAACATTTTTCTGGAGGATTTTTCGACCCTTGAATGAAGGAAACCAAAACAAAACTCTCGAAGAGAGAACACTTAGCTAAAAGGAGAAAGAATTCCTTCGGAGAAATTCTCCACACAATTTTCCCAAAATGAAAATGAAACCAAAATGGGCTCAAAAGAAATCACCTTTCACTTGTTCTCTGAAAGAATGAACAAGTGAAAGACTTAGCTGAAAAAGAGATTTTTCATTTAGCTTTTGGCTTACAGGCTTATCCTTGAACACTGATGCTGGATCCATTTCTAAGCCTTTGACCCAATGTTTCATCAAACCATGCAAGAGCTTCATATATGTGCCAAAAATTTCCAATAGTCCCTTATATTATATCCCCTTGGCCTATTTTTTCATACCTCATGTATTTTATATGTATGCTTTCTTGTATGCATCTTCACCATGACACTTGTATTTATTTGTTACACACACCAGTTTTCAATGTCATGAGGGACCTCATGCATCTACCCTTCCTACTTGGGCACCATAATGGACATCATGCCCCATCCCCATGGGTAGTTACTTATATTTATACACATTGATTACATCTATTTTGACACCCTTACATAATGCTAGATTACAACATACATCTTACATTACCTACTTATTCTTAGATTCTTTTACATCCTGATCTTATGTTTACACATTAGATTGGATTGACACATAGTTATCATATATATGTTATAGCTTACACATTTTGTAGATTTATTTTCTTTTGAGGATAGTTCTTTCAAAGGTCAATAACTACCCTAAAAAGAGGTGGATTTCATAGGGGTTTTTCATAGAGATCAGGCTCCTAAATTGCTATCATATATCATTTTTAGCACATAGGCTTAGTTTTATAAATTAGATATAGGAAAAAATCGAGAATCAAAAAGTAGTTTAGATTACCCAAATTTTAGACCAGATAGACATTAGCACCTAGATTGTGACACTAGCCCCATAGGGTGCAACTGTCAACTACATGGCACTAATGTCTAGTAGCCCCAACTTTAGGGTAGTCTAGATTAGACAAAATAATACACCAGGGACAATATAGATTTACATAGATACACTCACATGTTTGATAGTTATGTTTATATTTTTCTCAAATACACTTATTATATCTCAGATTCATACTAGTTACTTAGATTGGGGGCATCATACATAGCATGATCATTCCCACATTCAATTTAGATACACATATATAATTATTGCATACTCAATCTAGAATCAACATACTCAAACATCATATTAGAGGTATATGCACGACACATAGTTTCCATATTCTCAATTACACAAAGGTTGATAAAATGGAATGGAAAACTTCATGTCATTCTTTATGCCATATACACTTACTATCATATTCTAGGTTGTCATCAATTTTATGCCTAACTCCATGTATAATGGTTGGCATTTTTGAGTGGCCTAGATCCACTTAACGTACCCTTGTGGATTTAGAGCTAAAATACGTAGTTATATATACCCAGTTAGATACTTTCAACACTTTACATAGTTCAGTTTTAGATGCATCTACTTCACATAGGTGGAAAATGATGGAGTCATAGCCCACTTGAGTTTTTGAGCCACCCACATGAGAGGGTTAGACACACTTATAGTCTTACCTAGGCTATTCATAGATCATGATCCATTGAGCAGAAGTGGGCAATGATGGAGTCAAAACTACATTAAGTTTTTGAGCCACCCACATATGAGGATTGAGCAAGCTATCAACATAATCTAATCTATTCAATGATTTGATAACTATATATACTCCCACACAGAGGTTGTCACTAGGTTCATGCATTGGTTTGTGTACCTAATAAAGTGTATTCATTCCTTTACTTTTTCCTATCTCTTTACTTAGCTTTACTCAATTATTTTATTTAACATTGTATTTTGCTTTTGATAATATTTTAAGGATTTATTTTTTATTGTTTCATTACAGGTCATTACTTTAGATCATGATTCACATATGCAAACCCATTTTCACATACTAAAACTCAACTACATAGGATTCACTTCCTAGGTAAGTCTAAGTATGCTTAGTTTTAATTTATACTAGTTATTTTGCTTTATCATATTTATAGCATAAAGGGGGGTGGAAAATTTAATTACCTAAAAGCGGTATTTGGATGCTAAGAGTGTTGCTTGAGATAGCCTATTCTTAGCTTAGCCCTATAGCCTTCATCACACTTTTCCATCCATTATACACACTATAGACATCTTCTATCAGCTCAAACATAGTCCCAGTATAGTATATCTATATCCCAACCCATTATGCCTAATAGTTTGCCAGCTAAACACTAGCACCACATTAAGGACCCTAGAGCCACATGGTGCTAGTGTCCCTAACTTGGCATTGGTGTCCCTTGCCATAAATATCTTGAATGGATATATTTTTAAACATGTGCCCCTCCTAAGGTCAGCCTAAGTACATTTTATTATCTGCATAAGCTACAAATCACTATAAATATAAGACTATTAGATCTCTATCCCCTAGATGGAAAATAGATGCAAAGAGCCTATCAAATAAGAAACAAGTTGAGTAAAATTGAGGTAATTGATTCATATTCTACCCTACTTGTGCATACTACCATCTACAACTTCCCTAAACCCAAATTTTAAAGATTTAGAATCTCAAGCACATTCAAGGCATTCAAGACCACTCTCATTCTAGAATTCACTTGTAATTATACCAAACACTAGGTGAGACAACTACATCAGGCTTGATCCCTCCTCAAAGTATTGGTATGTAGTAAACTCTCTTCATAATAGGGTGTTGAAGATGTCTATCCTATCTTAATACTAACAAACACACATTTTTAATTCATGCCATACCAACAAAGAGGATTAGGGTTTGCACACTAAATCAAATATTCTAGGCAACATACAAAGTTGCAAATTTCATCCATGCAAGAAAAGAACCCAAAAACATAGGTGAATGTGCTTCCAAAAAATGATAATAGTTCTATAAAGAGGACACTAGTGCCATTTTCAAGACACTAGAATAGCATGACACTACTATCCAGGTGGGCCACTACTATCTAGTGAAAAATTAAATCTAGGGACCTTGTTGTTGACACTTAGACCTATTTGTAACCCAATAGTCTCTATTTGCACATATTATTTAATATTTTTAGAAAGTCAAAGAAAGTCAAAATTTATAACAAATTATTGCCTATTTATTACATATTATTTCATCAATTTAGACAACTTAGCCCTTTAATCTATCTTAGGATTTACAGTCTAAACCCTACAAGTTTAAACCACTACCTTATAAATAAGATGATACTTGTTGATTTGCATGAGTTGTTGGTCATAGATGAGGTCTTTTGGCATCAAAAGTCAACATAGCTATGGCTTAAGTAAGGTGACAAAAATGCTCACTTCTTCCATAATTCTACCCAAATGAGGAGGATGGCTAACTGAATATCTTACACTAAGGTAAGCGATGCGTAAATTTTAGAGTCTAATTTTTATATTAAAATTGGAGTGGTGCATTGATTTAAATATTTATTAGATTATGAAGACACTTCAAGCTTAGAGTCACATGCCAGGGGTCTAGGTGGTATCTTGCATATCATCATGACTTAGTTAAACACCATATTATTGGATCCTTTCTCAAAGGAAGAGATTGGAATTATAACATTCTCGCTAGGTAAGGATAAAGCACTAGGTCTGGATGGATTTTTGGTAACCTTTTTCTAGGAGTTCCAGGAGATTATAAAGAAGGAGATTGTGGATATGGTGGAAGAGTCATAAAGTAAACATAAAGTGGCCTCAGACATAAATTACATGTTATCACCATCATCACCAAAGGAGAAAAAAATATAATTTTGGGGATTTTATGACAATATCTCTATGTAATATGGTGTATAAAATTATTTCTAAGGCTATATCCATTCGATTGAAGCCTCTACTAGAGTCTCTCATCTTTGGGGAGTAAGGGGGCTTTGTTTTGAGCATGAGTATCTATGATGGTATAATTATAACATATGCAATCATTCATTCTCTTGCATCTAATCATAGGAAAGACATGATTTTGAAACTTGACATTAACAAGGCCTATGATAGGGTTGTTTGGCACTTCTTAATCAAAACCTTGGAAAATTTTGGGTTTAATAATAAATGGTGTAATTGGATTTTTAGTTACATTTTTTATCTCAAATTTTTGGTTTTGATTAATGACAAACCAACAAGGTTATTTGAGGCCTTGTGGGGGTCGAGGCAAGGTGATCCTATCTACCCATTTCTCTCCATTCTTATGGCAAAGACCTTGGGAAGGGTAGTAGCTAGTGCATGGTCAATGGGTCTATTGAAAGGCATTCAAACAATGAAAGGTATGGATAATCTTACTCACTAATAATTTGTGGATGATACATTGTTCTTCATGGAATCTATAGAGATTAAGGATAAGACCTTTAAGTATATTATTCTTGATTATGAGGAAACATCTGGGTAACTAGTCAACTCTGTTAAGTTAGAGGTGTTCTTACTAAATGTCCACAAATAAGCATAACATAAGATTATGTGTATCTTGGATTTTAAAATTAGTAAGTTGCCAGCTAAATATTTGAGATTTTTATTATTTTAAATTATTAATAAGACTTCTATGTGTGACAACCTAATCAATGCATTTAAATAGTGTCTTTAAACTTAGAAAGGGCATTAGCTATCTTTGGATGGTCAAATTACATTGATCAAGTCTATTTTAAGTGCATTATTGATTTATGTCATGTCGATACTACATCCACTTTTCAAGGTGGTAAAATAACTTAGCCATATTTTGAATAACATTCTATGGAAAGGCACAAATGACCTAAAGAAAATTCCACTTCTTAAGTGGGATTGGGTGTACTTGTCATATGAGGGTGGGGTTGGGGTGAAGAGATTATAGGTGCAAAATTTAGCACTAGAGAAAAATTCATGTGGGGATGGTCACTCAGTCAAATGCAATTTGGAATAAATTATTGCAATTAAATTATTTTGGTGAGATATCTAGTTTAAATATATTGATTGTGGTTAACCCACCGTCTGGCTCACATATGTGGAATTTCATTTTGAAGTGTTGGTTTGTTATCAATGTGCATGTTTCTTAAGTGATTACTAGTGGTCGATCAATTGAGTTTTTGGGTGACTCTTGGAATGTGCATAAACCACTTAAATATTTTTAAATGTTGGAGGAGGCTAGAGTTATTTTTATGGAGGTGTAGATGAGTAAGGTATATGACTATGTTGAAACTTAGGTGGGTGTTAGCTTGGAGAGATGGAAATGGAAAGAGTGTGGAGCTCTCCCAGTCTTAGCTGCCCAACAGGGCCTGCTAAGTGGGTTGTTGTCTATAAGGAAGTTATTTATCAATAATTTTGAATATGTTATTCAATGGATGGGAGCCAAGTCTAGGTTTTCTTTAGTAAACCTAGGATATAAAATGGTAGAATAGGCTGAGCTGAGTTTTTGATAAATAAAATTATTATGCTAGAATAAGGTTGGGCTTCTAAAGGTAGGGGAAATTATGTGGTTCATTGTTTAAGCTAAAATTATGATATTTGATAGACTCATTAAAATTAAAATGGTCGGTCTTTTATGATGTTCTTTGTGTCTAACTACTGAAGAAGATGCAAAACACCTTCTATTTTCTTGTCCCTTTATGATGCCCTATTAGGCATGGTTTTACAATAAGTTTGGGTACAGGTGGGCTTGTCATAAGTCACTATTGGCAACCTTCACATCTTGGCTGGTTTGGAAACTTTCATATACCTTTTCATGTATGTTGCTAGTAGCCCCAACTATTCATATATGGTCAATTTAGGAGTGTAATTTTTAGATTTTTGAAGGTAAAGAGAGTTTCAAGGAAACTGCCATCTAGAAGGCAGAAGTGGTGATTGTAGAAATATTGTCAAAATGTGCTAAAAGAGTTAATGGTAAGTTGATGGAGTGGGATGCCCAAATCATTACATGTTGGAAATTACTGAAAGTGCCTCATGTTAAAGGGTTAGTTATTCTTGTTAAGGCCCATAAGAGGGAAGATAATTTGGAATGGTGTCTTCCACTACCAAGAATGCTCAAAATTAATTTTGATGGGGTAGTGAGAGGGAATATAGTGGCCTCAAGGACTAGGTACTTAATTAGAGATTGTGCAGGGTCCTTGATTAAAGTGACATTTCTTAAACTTATGGACAAGACTAATAGTGCTTGGGTTGGGTTTAGAGATCTAATGAAAAATTGAGAAATTGGTCATCAAGGGGGATTCAATGGTAATGATCCATGCACTATGAAAATTGAAGTTGAGATATTCGAATATTTAGAGTATTTTGCGATAATGCTAGGAGATTCTTTACTCTCTCTCTATTTGGGAGGCCTCCCATTACTTCAGATAGGTGAATAATGATGAAAACTTATTGGCCAATAGGGGGATAGATTAGTTGGATGAGTTTATTATCGATATTATGTGGAAGGCATGGCCCAATGCTAACCCTAGGGAGTTTTTTGATTGAAATTTAAATTAAATATTTAAATTTAGCTTCAAGTCTCATTTGAGGTGTAGGTTGGCTAAGGGATGGGAAATCAAGTAATTTATTATCGATGGGATGGTTCACATGTGAGAAGGATTCTTAAGGTACAAGGGGATGGTAATCATAATTGCACATTATGGTAGTGTAGCATGATTACAGTTGGGGTATGCATCATGTGTGATAAGTGACAAGTGAGGAGAATCACAAGTGGTCATCATAAATATGGATGAGATGTTATAGAATTTATTGAGCACTCCCTTATTTTGGTTGATATCCAATAAATAAAATATGGCATTTGAAGGGTGGGTAATGGATTCCCAGGTGAAAAAGATCTTACTCATATAATTGAGGGGTGTTGGAGGTAGTGTGGGATATTATTGGCATGAATTATTTAGAGGCATCATGTCGAGAAAAAGTGAACTAATAAATGACATCCTTATTCATTGGGAATATATTGTTATCCATGGAGGATAAATTTTAGGTTTGAGATATTATAAAGAGATTGGTGCAGATGTAGTTTTGGGTAGGAATAGTAAGAGTGGTGGAGTTTAAAGGGAGTGCTCCTTTATCCCTGATGTTCTTAGGTAATGAGTGCTCAGGTTTGGTGCCATTGTCTTCTTTTCAAGAGATTAAGGAGTGTTATATGATGGTGTTGACCTTTGATAAGTGGATTCAAGGAGCACTCTAATGACCATCTTCAGTGGAGGGGTTTATGTAAGTGTTGGATGTTTAGGTTTGTAAAGCCCCTTTGACTTTTTTAGTAGTTGTTCTTGACTTATGGTGGTTAAGTAGGGTGGTTTTAGTAGCTAGGTTGTTTGGGTATGTATTTGGAATGTTGACCCCTTATTTCCTCCTTAGGTGGTAGTTAAAAGGGTAAGTGTGAAAAGTGGTGAGTCAATTACCTAACATCATGTAGTGCTCAGTGCTATGAGAGCCTATACAAAAGCTACCTTTCATTCCCTAGTCTTGGGTGGTCATATGTTGTAGAGAAGATTGAAATATAGGTAGGGTGAACATGGTGGTATAGGTGGTAATTTTGGGAAATTAGGACAATTGAATGCAATGTCTGAGGCACTAGAAGTGGTTGTGGTGAGATGACAATGTTTGGCATTAGTAGTAAATATGGCAGCTTATCTCAATCTCCATGAGGGTCTCATTGTGGGATATTGGTAGGTTGGGTTAGGATTAGGTGCTCATCTATATTTTTTTGGGTAGGAATTTGTTTGGGTTGTGCTGTGGTGTTTCAATGCTTTGTTTGGTGGCTGTTTTAGGGTTTGATGGTTTTGGCCACTGTTTTAGAATTTGTTCTCGATTGGGTTTTTTTAATCTTGGTTAGTTATGGTCTTGTTGTAATCATTTTTTCATTAAATAAAAGAGTGAGGGGCCCATCAACCCTCATTATCGAGCAAAAAAATGTAAAATTATTTTATCTATTTTTTGATTAATGTAATCTAAATAAGATAAAATTATTGAAATTTAGATTATGTAAAACAAGGCATTTCCCATACAAATTTAATGTAAAATTTAGATTGATATTACACTTAATAAATTTAGAATTAAAAAATAAAAGAAGGAAGACATGTAAATAGCTAATTTTATGATTTGCCTTTATCGTAATCTCTTAAAATATTATCTATTTGATTTATAACTGTGAACTAGGAATTTGACTAAGAAGAGGAGATTAGTATTGTGTTAGTGACAAAATGAACAAAACAAATTGATAAACAACACAATAAACTAACATATTCATGCCTAGTTACTAGGGTGAGCTTAATAAAAAAACAAGTGACAAACACAACTAAAAAGTAAGGAAAAACAAGAATCCTTCATCTTCTTTGGACACTAAAAATGTTTTTTTAGCGACTTGCTCAGTTTGTGCTCATGAAGTCTACATCAATGGAAGCTTGGCTACCTCCATCTCTTCTTAGCACCTGTGGCTTTTATCTTGGCTTGGCTTGAAATTTGGCCTGGTAACACTAATTAAAATAGATTTTAGTATCATTTGTGCATTATAACTTTGCATTATCAAGACTTTTTTAAATTTATATGGTAAGGCCTCCTATTTGTAGATTTTTGAGATTGATCAAAATCAACTTAAATAATCCATCTCAAGATTGAGATGTGTGGCTAAGGATTAGTCCAATTTTGAAATTAAAATTAATAAATTGGCTCATCAATATTTAGGATAGAGGGGAAATTAAGAGACATGGAGGGCATTGATGAGGCATGGAAGGCATGAATCCTAATATTTGTGGCATTTATGGCCTAGGGATGTCTTCCCAAGAAATGAGGTCACCTGATGATGTAGATATTCAATATTCATTTTTAAAACAAATTATTCAACAAGTTTCCATGTAATTCTTGATTAGGCCCTAATTTTGTTTAACCTTTTCTTAATTATGATTAAGCACTTTGTGCATAAATTACTCTAATTGATCAGAATGCCTTGTTATTGGTCTAATTTTTTAACTAGATTGGAATTGGAAGTTAATGTCAGATGCATTGGATCTTTTATCCCATTTAGGATGTTATCAACAAAAAATAACAAAGGCACGTGTATCGTGCAAGAGATTTGATAGAAAAGAGCAATCCAGGGCACCCAGGTACAAAATTGGCAATTTAACTAGAAATGATTTGATCAAAGTTAGCTGGCCCATAAATTGCATTGCCCCATTTAATGATAGTCTGGCCAAAATCAACACTTCAATATATCAATTTCAACTTATTTAGTGTGCTTTAGTGTTTTAAGGTGAAATTGTGCACTTTGGTGGAAATTGGTCAAAAGCCTAGTTTGAAGTTATTAGTGGCCAGATTTAGGTGTCTACAGTTTGCCCCTATTTGGGAAGGTATTACAAGCTATAAGCATAGTAACATCTTCTCAAAGAATGAAAAGGTCCTATATGCCTACAACTAAAATGATGATAAACTAACTGTATGATTCCCCCTTAAGGGAATGGTTGTCATAAAGAAAGGTCGGTAAATGATCCCTTAAAAAGAAAGAAGAGAAATGAGGGGACCAAAGAAAGGAAAGATGATGGGGTGAAAACATAATGATTTTGAAACATTAGTCAAAATCACTAAGAATGCAAGTGGGACGGTGTATAATGGTTTGCCCAAAGATGGTTATAAGCATTATACGCCAATAGTGGTAACATGGTATGATAACACAATGATTTACCCAAAGGAAGTTATAATCATTGAGAAGATGGATTTGCCCTAGTTAGGATAGACAAACAAGATAATAACATGCCCTTTTATGGGCAAAAAATGTAAAGTGGTGACAACATAATGATTTTTTGGAAGGAGGTTATACCATTGAGAAATGTAGATGGGATGGTGTGCAATGGTTTACCTAAAGGTAGTTCTAAGCATAGTACCCAAATTATGGAAAACATGATTGATCAATTGATTAATGAGGGTAACTTAACATAGATTGTAATGATGAATTGAAACAACCTACTAGTAGGGAGATGCTCATCTGAACTAATAAAGGTTAAAATTCTTTTTTAGTTAATTACTCGATATAAGATATGATTGAGATTGAATCAAGATGTTGATTTTGAAGAGATGTTGATGTCACCATTGATGAATAGACTTCTTGAAGTTGAGGTTTATTATAGCACATGTCGGTAGACATCATGGTATAATATCATGTAGACTTAGCCAAAATATGCATAAGGATTGACTCCCAAAATCCAATATTTAATAGAAAATAATGCACCAATGATAAAGACCATGCTGATAATGTAGACATATGAATATGGATGGATTCAAGTGTAAGTGTGGGAAAGGAATCACATAATGAACACACATAGACTGAATCAAGGCAATAGTACTAAAATCAAACAAACAAGAAAATAAACAAATAAAATAAGTAAAGATAAATAAACAAATAATGAAATAAAAACCATATGAACATTACCCCTAGAAAATTGGTGACAACTTAACAAATGAATAAAATAGGGGAAGAGAATAAAAGGAAGGGGATGATTGAGCTGTCTCCATATGCACTAGGCAAGTGGACATTGCCTACATAGTTCCATAGATGTAATATACAATAAAAACTTTAGGCCAAATGTAGTTCTCCCAAGAAATGAGAATAAAATGATAACTAATGAAAAAAAATAGAATGGATGTGATAAAAGAATAGGAATGGTCTTGTAAAATGGTAAGTGTGTGAGAGACAAAGGCCAAAAAGGATGGGGAAACTAAAAAACAAGTGATTTGCTTGCAACTTAGTAAGGGTTCTCAAAATCCTTAAGACAAAGAAGTGGTCAGTTTTTTTGTTAATTTTTAGAATTTTTTGAAGTATCTCAACTTGATCAAGAATGACGAGACACTCAATGGTTCAAGCTCACAAAATGGCAAGAGCGTTTAAAATTAATTTTCTCATAAAATGATGAGAGCATAGAGACTTAGGGTACTCATAAAATAGTGAGAGTGTTCAAACTCAAGTTGCTCACAAAATGGTGAGAGCATGGAAACTTAGGGTGATTGAGCTAAAACATATAATGTTAGAGGGGATACCATAGTGACAAATGAGATGGTTGAAGATGAATTTGGAAATTTACTTTCCAATAATGTAAGTGAGGGGTATAACTTCAACCCACTTAGTGAAATACTTAGTAGTGGTAAGGATATGTTTATGGCCATCAGATGAAGTGAGGTTGATCTTCCTAATGAGGTTGAGTCCTTATATAACAAATGGCCATGGTGTCAACATCAGTTTTAGAGTTTGGGCTGGGGCATGAATCAAATTAGTATGTCATTAACATTTGTCACACTTCTTTACATACGTAGCTGCATCTACATCCATAATGTACCAATAATAACTAGTACACAAGTGATTTTTAGATAGGACTACCCCATTAGAATGAGCTCCACATAATCCTTTGTGAACTTCTCTTAACACTTGTGTAGACTCTACCAAAGTTAAACAATGAAGTAGAGTTCTATCAAAACTGTAATGGTAAAGGGTGGATCTAAGTAGAGTATAATGAGTGGAATGATGACTAAAGGCTTTGGTTTATTTTTAAGATAGCTTAGGTGGTAGAAATTGGTTATGAAGGTAGTTGTAAAGGTTTAAGTACTAGATAGAATTAGTTCCAACAATATCACAAATTATTGCCATAGTTGAAGGTTCATGAGATGGTGTGACCAAATTCTTGATGAGGAACTGATAGTCTTTAGCTTTGTCTATTTTTTGAATTAGAGAGCCAATAGTAGCCATGGCATCTATAGTTATATTACTATCCCTTAATATATGCTTAAATTGTATATTTGTAATTTTCTACTTAAGGGTATCAACTATAGCCTTATATGAAGCCAACTTATCATCTTTGGTTTGGAAATAGTCTGTGACCTGATTGATGATTAATTGAGAATCACCGTAAACTTAGAGATGAGATATATTCTAATGTACTACCTGTTGAAGTCTTATGAAAAGTGCTTCATACTTAGCCATGTTATTGGTACAAGGCAAATTGATTCTGAATGATTTCAAGATTAGATCCCCCTTGGTGTAATAAATAAGAGGCTTGCCCCTGATCCATGTGTAGTAAATGAGCCATCAAAATACAACTTCTAGTGCTGCTCCTCAAGAGGTGTGTCAATGATAGTCATTATAGATTCATAAAGAAAATGAAATGTAAGGGGATTTATGTCTGTAAGGGGTGCTTTAGCAAGTTGATCTATAGTTCATGTCCCTTGATTTCCTTCTGATTGACATACTCTATGTCAAACTCACTAAGAAGTATGATCCATTTGGCCATTCTACCTTGTAAAGATGTTTTAGAAAGTAGATACTTGAGTGGATCTACTTTTGAAATAACCATGGTCTTATTATTCAACATGCAATGGTGTAGTTTCTAAGCTGTAAAGACCATGGCTAGATAAGCTTTTTCAATAGGTGCATAGTTGTGTTCATATGTGACCAAGGTACGGCTTAAGTATTATACTGCATGCTCTTTTCCATTGTTATCATGTTGAGCCATAAGTTCCCCCAAGACATTGTTGGGTGCTGATAGATACAACAAAAATGACCTTCCTGGTATATGAGGTAACAAAATAGGTGGATTAACTAAATAGTCCTTGAGTTGTTGAAAAGATATTTTTTAGTGGTCATCCCAGTGAAATGCAACTCCCTTATTTAGAAGATGTGTAAATGGATGACACTTTTTTGCTAACTAAGAAACAAAACATCAGATTGACTAGATCTTACCCTGTAAACTATGAAGTTACTTCAAATTGGTTGGTGGTGGCATCTCAATTATAGCATGAAATTTAGTCAGATTGACTTCAATGCCTTTATGAAATTTAATCTAGCTAAGTAATTTACCTAAGGTTACTCCAAACACACATTTATTTGGATTGAGTCTAACTTTATACTCCCACAAGATACAAATATCCTATGTAGCACTATTGGATAGTCAGCCCTAGTTTTGGATTTTCCTAATATGGCATCGACATAGTCTTCAATAATATCATGCATCATATCATAGAATATGATAGTCATGGCCCTTTGATATGTAGTTCCAGCATTATTAAGACCAAATGGCATTACTTGTTAACAAAATGTTCCTTATGGAGTGGTGAACACTATTTTATGTTGGTCTTCTGGTGCTATTTTGATTTGGTTGTATCCTAAAAAATCATCCTTGAGTGAAAGCATTTCATAACCTACTATGGAGTCAATGATCATGTCAATATTAGGCAATGAAATGTCATCCTTAGGGTAAGCTTTGTTGATGTCTCAAAAATCAATACAGATTCTGATTCCTTTAGGATTTTTGCTAACAGGTACAAAATTAGATATCCATTCTGAGTAGTCAATAGACTAGATACGTCCTACTTCTAAGAGTTTTTCTAACTTTTTCTTTACCAAGATAGTAATGTGAGGATGCATCTTATGTATATTTTATTTCATCAATTTAGTATCAAGATTTACCGCAAGGTGGTGTAGAACCAAGGCAAGGTCCAAACCTGGCATGTTAGATTAAATCCATGGAAAGATATCTACAAATTCTCTCAATAGAGCTATAAAGACTTCACATTGCTCCACAGTGAGGGACATGCCTAATTTTATACATTTTGGGTCTGATGAAGTCCTAATGTTTACCTCTATTATATCTTTGACTAGAAGGGTTGAACCATCTTCTAGGATAGTAGGTAGAGACTTAAACTATTATACTATATTAGGGTCCTCTTTTAGGATTTACTCTTTAACATCTTTTAGGCATGATGAATCTAAGTCCCCCAACATGATATCTAGCCATGTGACAAAAGCAATGTAAAATTCTTAAGGAATTTGATTAAATACTTGTTGCTGTGCAAAACTAAACTTGGATCCATAGGCAAGTTC
The DNA here is from genome assembly GCA_037957365.1 of Torreya grandis. NCBI lineage: Eukaryota > Viridiplantae > Streptophyta > Pinopsida > Cupressales > Taxaceae > Torreya > Torreya grandis. The sequence goes on from JARHVA010001083.1 coordinate 1,205,414, forward strand.
ATCATTGGTGGTCTCCTAGTCTAAATTCAAAGAAGAATACACCCCTATCTAATGGTGCCTGAAATAGGTTTTCACCACTAGACTAGCCATTATCTTTACTTTTTACCTAGTCAAAAATCACTTCAAAAAAGTTTTCACTTAGGGACCTCAATGTTTTATTTATTTGTTTTTGGTTAAGGGTGTTTACCTGCTCTCCAAAATAGGCTTTAAGATCCAATGTAATTGAAAATCTTGATTTATGATATCCCAATAGATTGTTGTCTCTAAGGCATAAAAAGTCATAGAATGCCTCATTATTCTAAAACTCATCAATTGGCAAATTGGATTCTTGTTGGTCCCAATCTATAAGTTGGGGATAGTATAATGGCAATGGATTATGATGAATGATTGGGGTAAGGGTAAAAATGGAATTATTATCAAATAGGTTAGTCTCAGCTAGGTCATCAAAGGTGAGGCTATGATCAGACTCTACTTTATTGTTAACATCATCATCATTAGCCACTGATGATGGAACTCGAATAAGATATGTGGGGTCACCCCTAGGTGGTTTAAATCCAAGTCCATAAGGTCTTTTATACTTATTCATGGAAATTGGCTCAATGGTTCCTTGTTGATTTAGTTAGAGGCTTCTTCCTTCATAATATTGATGTTCCATGATCTTATTAGGAATAAGATACTTTGTACTTTTATAAAAATAATCTTGGTTGTCATTATACAACCATGATTCATCCCCTTTAAGAGGGTATGATTCTAGGCCAGATGTTAGTACAAACATGACGGGTCCCTTATCTATGTTCTTTTGTTGCTAATGCATATGTGAGGCGACTTTAAGTTTTTAAAGGTCTTAGGATCCTAAGGAATATTAACAATATGAAAGATATCATGGGTCACATACTCCGCTGGGCCATTATCTTATATGGTGAAATGATTGGAAGCTTTAGGAGGTGGTGTGTGGAAAAGGGAATCCAAGGTTTTAGGATCTATGCAATTATCCTATGAAGGATCAATAAGTATGGAATTTCCTTTATCCTAATTAAAACTTGGATTCATGTTGTATTGGTAATTATAGCTTTAAAACTCAACCTCAAGATGTTTTCAGTGTTCATATGGATGTAAATCTCTTGGAATATTCACTTCCATCCCTGAGTGGGAGAACTTGATACATTGGTGCAAAATTGATGGGACTACATGAATCTCATGTAACCAAGGCCTACTTAGAAGCATATTATATGATAACTCAAGATCAAGAACATGGAAAAGTGTATCATGGGTCAAAGACCCAATGATAACTATTAAGCTAATGGTGCTTTATGATTCTCTTTCTTGATTATCATAGGCTTTGATAATTATCATTTTTGGTTGGAGATTTGATATTATGTGCCCAAGAATCTTGATGAGCTTTAGAGACACTATGTTGAGGCTTGATCCATTGTCTATAAGGACACATTTCACTTTATGCCACTTTATATAAACTTCTATGTATAATGGATTATTATGGAGCAGGCCAAGGGAAGACATATCACTTTGGTTAAATGTGACTTGTTGGGTTGGAGCTAGGTGTCCAACCAAAGCTTTAAATTTATCAGGGGATATGTCACTGGAAATAGTGGATTAGGTTAAAAACTCATTAAAAATGTTCTTGTGGATTATTGATGTTTGCAACAAATCTAAAATAGAAATTTGTGCTGGTGTCTTTTACAATTATTCCACAATATCAAACTTCTTGTCTTGGTCAATGGTGAATGGTTTATTTTGAGACTAAATGATTAGTTGGATAACAGGTAAAGTGGCAGATGGTTATGGACTTGAGATAGTTATCTTTGACCTCTGAGTTGTGATTGCATAATCAAGATTAGATGCTAGACCATAATTGTTAAAAAATGCTGGGAATGGTGTGGGATAAGATAGGATAAGTCTTAATTGCTGATGCACTTTTATGTGGTCATGTGGCAAGGGTGAGTTATCAGTTTATGGTATAAGAGTGGGAGTCCTAATTTTTTGGTTTGCTTGTGTGTAGTCCTAGGTCAAAGAAGGATTATCCATGTAATTTGGTTAGGTGGTATTGTTTAAAAATGGTCTAGATTGATTAGTGCTCAGTTTAAGATTAATGGAGATGGTATTAACATTACCCCCTACGATATGACCTATAACCCTATTGTAGTCATGTGCAACTACATGGTAGGTTTGTTGGTTGTTACCATTCTGACCTTAGTTTTGTTTATTTTTTGACATTGTGGGTTCTATTGATTCTACTGGTTTGGCCTTTGATTTTGATACTATTGATTTTATTGTTGCATCGATTAGTGTTGTTATTGTTGTTGCTGATTGTTATGCTGCAGCTATGTGTTATGTTGGGGAAAGTGGTTTTAATAAATCCTAAGAGTTTTATTGGAGTTGGAAGCACCATTATCTAATGTTATCTCCCCATTCTTGAACATATTCTTAATCAAATACTTGATTTGCACAAATCTTCATAGATTATGCCCATTGACCTGATGATATTCAAAGAATTCATTTTCATGGTACCAATCAAGATAAGGAATGCCTTGTGGATAATGTTTTGGTATAGGCCAACTAATTAGATTAGCAGTGGCAAGTTTATGAAATGAAACTCGATAGGCTCTCCTAGGTCACTAAAGATAAGATGCATAGGCACAGTTCTCCTTGGAGGAGGGGTTTGTAATGGTAAATTTTACTACATTTATTGTGTGGGTCTTGGTTGTTTTGCTTGTGGCATTGGTTGGAGAGGTTTTTGGGTAAGAGTAAGCTGAAAAGGTGGTGTAGATGATGTTTGCACTATTTGGATATGATGTGACTCAGTTACTCCATTACCCATAATATTATTATTACTGTTGAATTACTTTGGTCTATCTTAGTTATTGGCCTATGCTGGTTGTGATGCTTGTACTTGGATTGGATGTTGGTTTTGTCCACTTCCCTGATTGGTACCTTGATTCTAATTAGTTGATGTAAGCTTGATGATCCATTTATATATAAGGGTTCACTTAATCAACAAGCCTTTATCGATGATCTCCTTAAAACTATGTGCACATTGTAGTTCCAGATGATAAACTATCTCACTATGCAAATTTTTAGTAAACACAGTGGTTAATTATTTATCTAGTAAACTATGGGTGAATCAACTTGTAAGGGCTCTCCATCACTGCATATAACTTGAAAAACTCTCACCAACCTTTTATTTTGCTTGTGTTAAGTTAACTAATGAAATATTCATGTTTGAGATTATAGGGAAAGTGCTACACAAACTTATCAAAAAAGATCATCAAAATTTATTACTAAATTCTTAGGCAAATTTAAAAACCACTTCAAGGCTTGTCCAACTAAGCTTCTTGAAAACAACAACAAAAGGTATATATCACTATATGACATTGGTTGACATGTGACAAAGAAATCAGTTAAATGGGCTTTAGGGTCACCTTTCCCTTTGTATTTGTCAAAATTTGGTGGTTTTTATCTTGGAGGAAATGGTATCTACAAGTACTCCATGTTGAATGGATAAGAACACACATCATCTAATTTAAAATTTTTAGCCTATTTCTCAGTCTGGATGGTAACAATTATATCCTTCATCTGTTACAATTCTTGGGATAGGAAACTGGAAGGAACATTAGTTTGAGGGAAAATATTGGTTTAGGTAGATGGCTGGGAGGTCACAAGTGGAACACTTTGACTAGGGTATGATAGAGATATTTTTTGGGGTACATTGGTTTGGTTGGGAAATGGACTAGGAATATGCATATGTGGATTAGGATGTACTTGGAATTACACATTTGGTTGTGCAATATTTTGGTTTGGGTTGGATATAAAGGTTTGACTTGGAGGATTTTATGGTTGGGATGGAGGGATATAACTATATTATGCCTACTGTGGTTGAAAAGGGACATGCTACTGACTAATCAAACCTTGCTATTAAGTGGGAACTTGTGGACCAAGACCCTATCTCTAAACTTGTGGAATATTTTGAATCGATTATTATCCAGTAGGTACTTGAGAAACATGAGAGCCTCCTTGCTACATGAATCCTTGTTGGGAAGTAAAAGCATGTTGAAGATTTGGCATCTATCACTGACCAATATTTACACATTGTTGGGTAGTCATCATTTAGTTTTAGATTGATACACTAGTCTACGATTGAAGAGGTATGTTTATCACTACCTGATGAGGTGGAATATTAGTTTCCCTTTATTGAGGTAGTAATACATTCCGCCTTGGTTTCATTGATACTCTATATTATGCCTGATGTTGTGGAATACTACTTGTCACTTGTTGAGGAGGAGTAGGATTCATCACATTCTATTGTTGAGGCATGACATTGGTTGTCAGTTGACTACCTAATCCTATTGGTTGCATGGTTGATGAAGCAGCCGGTTGAGGTTGGGATGTAGAAAGTCCTACTCCCTTATTTGGAGAACCACTTGTAGTGTTAACTAAAGGCACATTTTTTTGACTAGTTGTTTGTGCATTAGCACCACTTTGATTTAAATTAGACATTATTTGCACATTGTCCACTATATTTTGCTCATTATTATATGTAGAAATAGAAGACACTTCCTTAATAATGGGCATATGTAGCAAGTTGTCTATCAAAGTGTTTTGCATGAGTGGGTCTGAACTTTGATTATCTTGACTAGTTAACTCTGCCAAAACTTTTGCTGAAGGAACTAAGTCAATAAGAGGTTTGCTCACCATGGTCATCTAATTGAAATTACGTGCTAGATTTTGGTAGGTTTGATATGCCATATGCATTTGGTTAAAGTGGTCTTCCATGAGGTTTTTTCCTCTATTATTCATATGAGGCTCTTGATACGTTATTTGGACTAGAGCCAAAGATTGCTAGAAGAAGCCTGTTGATCATAAATTATGTTGTGGGGCATTCTTACTAGGCTTGATAAATTATCATGAGGAAAGTTTGATAGAAACTTGACCCTACCTTTATGGATCTAACCAAAATATCATCTTTGTTATCTAATAAATGACACTAAAAAAAAAATGGGTCATATGTGGAAGGCATATTAGTAAAGCATGATTGTTGAAGAACTGGTTCATCAGTTTTGGGTATTATAGCTAGGTATTGTGCAATTTGTTCTTGATCTTGTTATGAATAGGGTGGTGTATTAACCAAATATTTAACCAATGGATCTTATATTTATGCCCCTGATTGAGTATTATAAGAGGGATAAGGATCCATCTCATAAGCAATATTATCTGTGTAGGGGTCTTATATCATTTCTTCCTACACAACCACATTACTAATCCCTGGATTATACATGAGTCTACTACGAGTGTAGGAATACATGTTGGGATCCATAGTAAATGTTTTTGTAATAGAAGGTCAAAAATCTCTACAAAATCTAAAAAGGGAATGTCTAAAATCTGATGTTCAAACTTGGTCTAGACTCGTCAAAAGGATCAAAAAGGTTTATGCAAAGATTTGTGAAGAAACAAGATAGCATTAAGTATCTAATGCTTCATGTTTCACATAAAGATAAGCAAGTAAATAGAACAAAAATTTAAATGCAAAAATTGAAAAGTTGTTAGGTCTTTTGGCCAAACATGGTGTTAAAGCTAGGCTCAAACAAGACGTGTTCTAGGACTCTTGGCCAAACAACGTCAAAAGATGGAGTTTGAAATAAAGATGTTTTTTAATCTAATGGATTTGAAACAGTTCTAACAGACACTAGGCATTTGAGTTTTGGATATAAAATTGATCAACTATGTATGAAGTATGAAACAAAAAAGCACTTTAGAATAACTTATTTTCTCACAAATGATGGCATAAAACTAGGCTCTTTGTAACAAATAGGCTAGATAAAAGGTGAAAATTGTGACCATGATAGATAAATATTTTCTAAAGGTATACCTAGATTGGTTTAGAAAAATTCAAAAATCTTGGACTTTGTGCAAAAAGGTTCTTTGAAGTAATGGTGAAAATATCTGAGCAACATAACCATGTTAAACTACTCAAAAAATATAACAAAGTGTTTACTTTAACAAACCTTAAGGCAAAGATGATTAATCATAAATTTGGTAGCGTAACACTACATTTTTCAAATTATGCACACACTCTCAAAGTTTTGGAAATATCTGTGGGTAAGAAGTGTTGAACTCAAATGGTCCCAAGACTTATGAAATTAGAATAGTACACCAAATGTCAGTTTAATAGACTCAAAGTGCAAGTGTTTTAACACAAAATGACTCAAGTATAACTATGATGATAAGCATGATTATGAGTCTCAATAATGACCTTCAATCTAAATGGGAATTTGAACCCAAGTTAAAAGAAGTTCATCATGCAAATGGCAAACTGAGTTTAGCATACCAACTTTTAGAATTTAGAAAGGTTCAATTTTGAATGTGAATTATCAATGAAGGAATTTAACCAACTTTTAGGCAAGAAGGTCTAGACTCATTTGGGCAGCATAACTACACCAAATTTGATGACACAACTCGTAAGAAATGGTGATAAATTTGAATAAGGAAAAAACATGAAGATTTATGTGGGCAACATAATGCCTCCTTGTTCAAACAAAATTGGGGACCATGTGTCTGGTTTGCATCATTTGTTTACACCAATTTTTGAATCCCAACAAAAATATAATCTAGGATAAAACCAATTGACTAATCACTCTTAGATCCTAAACTGACAAGGTTGCTTGGTATTGTTGGAATCCATCAATATACATCATTTGAGAGGATTTAAGTGTTAATCTAAAAGTAAATGTGCATTATATAGTAGGGTTTTTACACCCCCTTCTCTTAAATGACATCACTATGATATGAACCTTGAGGCACACCTTGCACCAACAATACTTCTATGCCACGTGGTGATTTGTCTAAGATTTACATGTTTCTGAATGTTCTAGGGAAATCAATTGGATAATGACTTTCACATAAAACAATGGAAAATAAAATCATGGATTTTGGGTCCGTATCACTTAGCTTGTTGCAAAAAGGTCTAGTCCTTTTTGAAACCACTACATCCTACTATTCGATCAATGTAGCATGATGTCCAAAGTGCCACTATGTCCCGTGTACAAATCCAATATGGAGCCAAATGAAGTTAATGCCAAGAGATGAAACCTTGGGTCAAAGCTTCCCTAAAGAACTCACAGGAGGTGATGTTGTCCCCCTTGTAATCCAAGTTTACATGAAATAAAGAAAGCATAAAATAGAAAGATTTTAGGGTCATTGTCAAGGTCACCCAATACTTTTATGAGTTTTTGAGGAGTGCTTTGGATGATGTTCTTTCTATGCCTTGGACTCGATAATTTATAAATAAGGAAAGTGCTTTTGATTCCAAGGGTTCCCTAAAGGGGACAAATAGAAGAGCATACACGCAACATCCTTGTATTTTGTCAAAATAAAGTGTTAATTGAAATAATGAAAACAAAATTGACAAGTGTGTTCAATTTTAAGCCCAAATGAAAGATTTGGTGGTGTTCATTTGACCCCTTGGTCTTAAAATTGTAAACTTTGAAAACTAATGCTAAAAACTTAAGCATCTAAATGTTATATTAAGCATCAAAATAATACTCTTAGCTCATTTTAAAGCATGCAAAAGATTTTTTAAACATGTTTTAACAATTTTCCAAGTTGGTCCTACAATAAAAATGTGAACATGTGGTTTAGCTTTGAAGCATTTTTAAAGATGAAATAATTAACTTATCAAAATGAGCTCTTAGGTTGATACAATGGTGCAATATTGCTAATTAACAGAGCAATCCTACTACTTACAGGATAATACCACAAATTTAAGAGTTATGGTATTTTAACTATCCACTAATAATTTAGTCATGATACCCTGACTCTAAATGATAATCCTACTACTTGCAGGATAATCCCACCACTTTATGAGTTGTGGTATTGTTGCTTAACTGTTAATAGTTAGACAATACCATGACTCAATTAAGTAACCCCACCAGTTTTAGAGCAATCCCATGACTTATAAAGTAGTGGTATTGTTAACCTTAAAAAAAAACACAAAGTTAATCTAAAAATAAAAATGGCTAAGCACAATACCATGAGTCTGAATGACAATGGATAAATTGTAGGACAATCCCATGATTATGTCTAGTCAAACCTACCACTTACAGAAAAACATATTTTTCTTGATTTTTTCACTCTTTTGAGCCCTCCACTCTAAGATTATGCATAACAAAAATTAGTGAATTTATTTAGGGAGCAATGTGATCAATTTTGTGAAGCTTTTCACTCCCACTGGGCATGCCATTATGTGAACTAGGAATTTAACTAAGAAGAGGAGATTCGTATTGTGTTAGTGATAAAATGAATAAAATAAATTGACAAACAACACACTAAACTAACATCTTCATGCCTAGTTACTAGGGTGAACTTTATAAGAAAAATAAATGACAAACACAACTAAAAATTAAGGAAAAAAAAAAGAATCCTTCACCTTCCTTGGATGCTCCAAATGGTTTTATAGTGGCTTACTCAATTTGTGCTCATGAAGCCTGCATCAATGGAAGCTTGGCTACCTCCATCTCTCCTTGACACATTTGGATTTTAGCTTGGAGTGGATTGGAATCAATTTGGCATGGTAACACTAATTGTAATAGCTTTTGGAATCATTTGTGTATTATAACTTTGCATTATCAAGACTTTTTTAAATTTATTTGGTAAGGCCTCCTATTTATAGATTTTTGAGATTGATCAGAATCAACCTAAACCATCCATCTAAAGATTGAGATGTGTGGCTAAGGATTAGTATAATTTTTCAATTAAAATAAATAATTATGCTCATAAATATTTGGGATAGATGGGAAATTAAGTGGCATGGAGGGTATTGATGAGGCATAGGTTGTATGAATCCCAATATTTGTGGCATTTATGGCCTAGGCATGTCTTCCCAAGAAATGAGGTCACCTGATGATGTAGATATTCAATATTAATTTTCAAAACAAATTATTTAACAAGTTTCCATAGAATTCTTGATTAGGCCCTAATTTGGTTTAACTAGCTCTTAAACATGATTAAGCACTTTGTGAATAAAGTACTCTAATTAATCAGAATGCTTTGTTATTAGTCCAAAATTTAATTGGATTGGAATTGGAAGTCAATGTTAGATACATTAGATCCATTATAAATTTTAGGATGTTATCAATAAAAAATAACAAAGGCACGTGTCTCGTGCAAGAGATTTGATAGAAAAGAGCAATCCAAGGCACCCAGATGTGAAATTAGCAATTTGACTCGAAATGATTTGATCAAAGTTAACTAGACCATAAACTAAATTACCCCATTTAATGATAATCTAGCCAAAATCAACTCTTGAATATATAAATTTCAACTCATTTAATGTTCTTTAGTATTTTTAGGCCAAATTATGCACTTTGGTGGGAATTGGTCAAAAGCCTAGTTGGAGGTTATCAGTGGCCAGATTTAGGTGTCTATAATAACTACTTAGATCTATTACTCACTGCCTCAATAAAAATCTCTAAAATTATTATATATCTACCCTATAATTTATTAGATCATAAAAAATACCTAAAAAACTATGTGAACACTGTCAATGAACCTCATACTCCTATAATGACCGATACTATGAAATTTCTACTAGTAATATCCTAGTTGACTCTGTATTATTTCATTATGCAAAATCATTGTGTCTGCACATGTATATGATTTTTACATGTATATTTTCCCCTAATCTTGTGTATTAATCATTTATTTACTTTCCTTGCGTTGAAACCCTGATTACACCTTTGACACAAGATTGACTTGGAAAAAGGGGTTAGAAAGACAAGTTGAATTGCCCCAACCACTTTGTGCTAAGTTCCTAAGCATTACCTACATTCTAAAACTTTGAAGAAGGCTCAAAATTCATGTAGTTATCTTACCTAGGTGTGTGTGCACCCCATCGATATCATGCTAGAATGCAATGTAATGATTTTATTTTAACACTTGAAAACATGAAATTTTAACTATTTTTTTATTTAGACTTGGCTCTAGGGATACTCCTTTGAAAGGTTTTTGATGTTTACCTTTATGGTAATGTATTCAGGGAATTTTTATTATTTTTAATATCTTGTTAGGACTTATAAAGATGAATGCTAGATGAGTATGGCCTTAGGTTTAATTTACATCTATTTATGTGTCTTTGATATTTCCCCCATGGCTAACCCATGGGATGTTTTTAGATTGACCTAATGGAAATTTCCAAATTTGAAAATTAGTCATTGAAGGTTCCTAGACACTACTAATAGACATAACACTTATATAAAAGTATAACTATCTGATTGTTATCGGTATTATCATGAGAGTAAAAATTTATGATATAGAATATGGTGACAATCTATTTAGAATTATGAAGTGTTTAATATATTAGATTCATATTGAATATGTGTATTGATAAAATAGGTCACCAATATTGAGGGAGATTAATTGTTTTGACTTCCATGATTTAAAATAATACAAAATTCAAGGAATTACTATTTTTAGACTACACTACTAAAATTGAAATTTGGGGCACTTCCATTGGGTTTTTGGTGGTAAAAAACCACCAATAAAATATCTATGCCATCTCACCATATTATATTCATTCTTATATTTCCAACGATTCAAATGGGGAGTCAATTGGAGCTATGGTGCAAAAGTTATGGCTCCCAGAAGTTTCATCATCAATTGGGGTAGAACCATCACCTAAATTGTCACCTAAATTGTTGACCAAATAATTCCTCCCTCCCTGAGAAGCAATGGTCCCCATTACATCAATATTCCTCATTAGGTGTGGCATTTGTGTCTTAATTTTATTCTCTATGAGCCACTCACCTTGGTGACTAACCTGACCCCTTTTAACCACCTGATAAAGTGGAATAGAGCATCCTCTTATTGTCTTCATCCAGGTGTCGACAATTTGATCCTCCTCGACTAGAGCAAAACTCTACAGACCAAGCTCATCAATGTCTAGTTGTTATACTATGACTAAAGTGTCCAATATAGGTGGATGATATGGTTTGAGGAGCTCTACCTTGAATATTGGATGCAGACCAAGGTAGGCTGGTAAGTTCAAATCAAAATCATTTTCTCCAACTATTCTAGTGATGGTGTAGGGACCATATCATAGAGGTTGAATTTTTCTATGTGGGCCTACAAGTCATTCCTTTTAAAACCACAACCAAAAATTTTCACCCATATTAAAATGGCGTGCAATCCTATGTTTATCATGGCATTGCTTATACTTCTGATTCATCTTCTCTAAGATGTCATTAACTTACTGCTAGATGTGTTGCATTTGTTTAACCTCAAATCTTCTATGAGGTGTGTATTCCATGATGGAGATTATAATATCTATATCAATTGGTGCCATGGGTTAGAACCTAAATCATACTTGGAATGGACTATGCTTGGTTGAGTTGTGCAGGGCTTGATTGTATCCATGTTGTATGAAAAGAAGCCCCTCATCCCATGTGTGTGGATGTTTGGAGTGATACATACAAATCATGTGAACAATAAAGTGGTTCACCATTTTTGTTTGACCATCAGTCTATGGATGGAAGGCTATGGACTTCATCAGCTTGGTATTCATCATCTTCCATAGAGTGGACCAGAAGATGCGTAGGAACCTGCTATCTCAATCTGAGACAATGGACTTGGGGAGACCAAAATGGAGACATACATGAATAAAATATAGTTGAGTAGTTTCTTCAGTAGATATATTTTTATTACAAGCAATCATGATAGCCATTTTTGAAAAATTATCAACTACACCAAAAATACAATCCTTGCCATGTTTTAAAGTGAGCAAACCTAAGAGAAAATCTATTGCGATAGATTCCCAAGGCCTGGTTGGTTCTAGAAATAGTGTGTACAATCCTTGCTTCTTATTTTTTGGCTTGAATATCACACATGGGGTAAAATATTTGAGGTACCTTTCCACATCCTTTCATATATGGGGCTAGTAGAAGTGTTTTTGAAGAACTACCAATGTCTTTTCTACCCCAAAGTGTCTAGCTATCCTACTAAAATGTGCTTCCCATATCATCTTCTATTGCTTTAAAGCTGGAACACAGATGTGCCCCATATGATAGAGGACATTATTTTGAAAATAGAAATTAGAAACATATTTATCTTCTTAAATCACCTAATATATATCAACAAAGGCAAGATCTACTTCATATAGAGCACCCCAAGTGGAAATCTCATGTTTGTACAGGTTAAGAAGTATTGTGAGTGCAGTAATTGGTGGGTGGCTCAAACAATCTACTATCGTGTTTGATCTCCACTTTTTGTGTTTGATTATCAGATGGAATTTCTATAGATATGTGGCCTACTTTTGGTGCTTCTCATTTCATAATTTTCTCTGCATTTGGATGAATTCTAATGGTCTATGGTCAGTGTGGATGACCATATCTTTCCCCAAGATGTACAGTTTCCATTGTTTACAAGCTTGCACAATGGAATAGAGCTCCTTATCATATGTCAGGTATTTCTTAATTGTATCAATGAAATTTTCACTATGATATACAATAGGATGGCCATGTTATATGATGATAGCTCCCATAACATATTTAGATGCATCTATCATCAACTTGAAAGGTTGATGCAAATCTGGCAAGGTAAGAATAGGGGCTGAGCAAAGTCTATTCTTTAAATTCTCAAATTCCTTTTGTTGTATTTCACCCCACTAAAATAAATCTTTAGCTCCTCCTTTAGTCACTTGGGTTAGTGGCTAAACAACATGTGAGATTCTAAGAACAAACCTGAGATAGAAATTTGCAAGACCCAAAAAGTTGTGAAGTTGTGTGAGGGTCCTTGGTGTAGGCCATTCTCAAATAACCAAAATCTTCTCTAGATCGACATGGACCCCTTACTCATTCATAGTGTACCTTAGGTATTGAATTGTTTTCATCTTGAATGTGCATTTGTCGAGATTTGCATACAACTTGTGCTCTTGAAGAGTTTGAAGCACCTTATGAACATGTTGCAGATGTTCTTCCCATGTTCTACTATAGATGAGTATGTCATCCAAGTAGACAACTAAGAATGAGTTGGTGAAGGGTCACATGATGTCATCCATCATCTTTATGAAGGTTTTAGGTGTGTTAGTTAATCCAAAAGGCATAACCAACCATTAGAAGAGCCCCTCCTTAGATTTGAATGTAGTCTTCAAGACATTGATGGGAATCTGGTGATAGATAGATTTGAGATCAATTTTGGTGAAGAACTTCACACCATGGAGTTGGTCCAACAAGTTATCAATCCTAGGGAAGGGGTAGTAATTCTTCACAGTGATTTTATTCAGGGCTCGATAGTCAATGCAAAGCCCCCATATTCCATATATATTTGGTGCTAGGATAATTGGGCTGCCACAAGGTGAAGATCTTGGCTTGATGTGACCCTTTTGGATCAATTACTAAATCTATATTTTTATCTCATCATTCTCCAAAATTGTTTTATGATACATAGGACTGTTAGGCAAAGGTTATCCTAAGATCAAATCGATAGAATGTTTTACCTAAAAATTCAATAGAACTCCCATGGGTGGCTTGAATAAGTCATCATATTATCCTATGATTTGTCTCATCTACTTCTATTCTTGTGTTGATTGCGTAGTTAGGACTACAACATCAGCCTTCTTGGATTTCTATGTTTTGACCACCATGAGAACAAACTGCTTTGTCTTCTCCTCCAATATTTTACATTGCTTGGCACTAATTAGGGAGATAAATGTGGGAGGTGGTACCTCTAGTACCCTATAACACCACATTCTAAGAGTGAGGGTTATTTTTTGGGTTCATGATTCATAGATGCCATGTCAATCATACATGAATGACTGACCAAAGAGTACATCATAAACATCTAGATTGACCACATCACATAAGACTTCATCTTGGAAAGGTTTTATTGCATATGAAAGAAGCCACTGATGGGTGACATGGAGGTATCTCCCTAGGCTCAACCATTTAATATTATATGGCTTTGGGTGAGGCTTCATGGATAGATTTATAATTTTTATAACTTTAGTAGAGATTAAATTTTTTTGACTCCCACTATCAAGAATGAAATGCAGAGGCTTACCTTTTACCCATAATTTGGAGTTAAATAATATTTCCTTGTCATCTAGCCTTTCCTCATAGGTCTGTGATGAAGAAACAATGGTATCAAGCTCAACATATACAATCTCTTCTTCATCCTCTTCAATTGTAGGTTGTGTATGAGATAGAGTAGTAGATGTTGAGTATTATGACTCAGAAAGTAGTGACTTGATGGATCGATATTCTTCTTTGGAGTGAGTTATAGTTTTGTGGTAATCACACCATTTTCCAATCTTCTCCTTTTGGGGTTTCTTATCTTGAAACTCATTTTGATTCCAATTTTGGCCTCATGTTTGACCTTCCTTATCACTTTTCCATTTTGAAGGTTGACTCTTCGTATTCTTTCTTCCATGCTTCTGCTCAATCTTCACTATGAACTTATATGCCTCACCGAGGGTTTCCAAATTGAAGAGTTCCATTTCCCCTTGTATGTACCATTGTTGTCCACCATGATATTTGAGATTCTTATGTTTCTCACTTTATTGGATGCCCAATCTTGTAGACAAAGAATGAAAAATGTCAGTGTAATTTTGAACAGATTGGTCTTACCTTGGTGAAGTTATTGCCACTGTATGTATAGATCATCATATGATCCAATAGGCTAGTATTATTCCTTTACCACTTCCATGAAATTATCCTAGGTAGGTTCCACCTCAATGATAATGTTATCTATATTGAACCTCTTTTTATACACTTCCCACCAATTTCTCATGGGTAATGATGCTTTCAAAAGAGCAAAAGTGATCTTTTCTCCATCGGTGAGTTTATTTATAAAAAAGTAGGAAGATAATTGATCCAACTAATTTTTTTTTGCATCATCATTGATTTTTCCTTCAAATGTAGGGATATCAAAATTCACCTGAACCTTAAAGGGTGTTGGGGAACTGAAAGGATGTTCCATGGATGAGGAGCTAGGAAGTGTAGATGAGGAGCTAGAATTTCCCATCAAGAGTTGTTAGAAAATTTAGGCAAATTATTATATCATATATGATTATTTCCATTGGAGGGCTTCATTTATCATTTCCTTGGAGGGATCATATGTCTTGATGTCATCCACCATTTGAAGTCATTTTGAGTGAATAGGTGGATAGTTTGGAAGCTCTATTGTTTTCCACCCAAGATTTCTGTAGCCTGACCTCATTCTCAGGATCATAAACTCTCAAGACAAACCACTCTAATACCAATGATCTAAAACTTATAAGTTTTGATTGAAACATATTTAAAGAACACAAAAATAACATAGTAACAATGAATTCTCTGAGAAGAGATGTTTTATTACTCAGGATTGCAATACAACTATATGGTTATCTCTGAGAAAAGATGTCTGCTTTCCATTTCAGGTTACATCTTCATTTATACACATTTTTAAAGTAGGAGGAGGATGTGGAAGGTCACCAATCTTGAGGAAGATTAAGTGGTTTGACTTCCATGATTTAAAATAATACAAAATTCAAGGAATTACTATTTTTAGAAACTTAGTATTTTTAGACTACACTACTAAAATTGAAATTTGGGGCACTTCTATTGGATTTTTGGGAGTCAAAAACCACCAAGTAGATATCATGCCATATCACCACATTTTCCTTGTTCTTATCTTTCCAATGGTTCAAATAGGGAGTCAATTGGAGCTACGGTGCAAAAGTTATGGCTCTTAGAAGTTCCGTTATCAATTGGGGTAGAATCATCACTCGAATTGTCGCCCGGATTAGATCTTGCTAGTTATGAGTTCATTTTTAACTCCATAAAAAATAAGTATAAAAAACTAGATAAAACTAATGCAATTGCAACAAGTGTGAGATAAATTCAGTTTAGAGTTTCATTTGATTCAAAATAATTTTCTCTTCCTTTTCATGTTATTTACAATCCAAGTGTATATAATGTTGTGCTCATAAAATCATGGTTAGTCTCAATAGGAGTAATGATTGATAGAAACAAAGGTTGCATATCATTTGGTCATGAAGGCAAGGTTACATAGTTTTCCAAGGAACATATTTAGAACAAGACTATACAAAGGAAAATTTCTCTCAAGTAAACATAACAAGTGAAATCTTAGTAAAATAAATGATACATTTTTTTACTCTATTATGCACACATATGGCATGTTTTCTTCCAAAAATGTTATTCATTCACCAATCCTCATAGATTTTTGTCCTCATCTCGGGAGCATTGAAGCAATTGTGCCTTTTCAAACACTCTAAAATGAAATTCAAATATGAAAAATACATTTTTTTACTCTATTATGCACACATATGGCATGTTTTCTTCCAAAAATGTTATTCATTCACCAATCCTCATAGATTGTTGTCCTCATCTCAAGACCATTGAAGCAATTGTGCCTTTTCAAACACTCTCAAATGAAATTCAAATATGAAAAAATACAAAAAAATCAAAAATAAAAAATCATAATCAATAAAATACAAAAGCATTCAAATATTAAAAGAAAAATACAAAAAGCTTAACATTCACATGTTTATAGCTTTTGCATATATGGTTTACTTTATGTTATTAGATAGCATATTAATTTACTTTTTATAAAAACACATGTTTCATGGGTACTTGAGTGTGATAAATGTATACACTAGATCCATGATACATGGGCATACAAATGTTGGACCTTTCCTCCACACATATGACACACTATGTTGGGGGCACCTAATTCTATTGATCATAATTTATATAGGTTACATTATTTTATTATCACTTTGCATTATCATATTGAGCTTATATATTAATGCTTAAACATGTATATACTAATGCTTACATCTTACACAATGCGTTAGATATGTTATGCTACAAGATATTTTGCTAACACATGTATACAAAGACTAGTATGATATGCTTATGGTAGTTACTTAGATTTCACCTATTTATATTATCACATGGTTTAATTGAGTGTAATTCTTGTTTTATACTTTGTCTTTATTGTGGAACATTTGAACATGTTCCTTATTTATTGGCCATAATTCCTTGAGTGTTGTTTCTTTGGTGTGCAAACAGTTAAATGTGGCATTCCCTTGAGTGTATGACATTTGAACATGCACCTTATTTGCAGTATCCTTAGATCCTTTTTCATGACATTTTGGGCTCTTGTGTGTCTGATTAATTGTTTTTTGAGCTTGTGATTATTAATTATAGATGTTTTCATGATCCATATCATGCATTTTAGGGTTTGATATGATTATATAATATAAGTTTCTTTTTAAATCTACTTAGACATGATATCACTATACACTTATTTATGACATGATTGATACAAATATATCATGGTCATCTTATCCTTTTGAGATAAGGTGACTACTAGATTGCATTACCATAATCTTAAATGGGATGGGGGGCATATAAGTGGGGACATGTCATAGAGACATGAGTCCACATACATAAAATTGGTAGAATTTGATATAATTTACATGACTTAAATTTACAGATTTGACGCAATTTTTGTAAGATTTGTAACTATTATACATAGTTTATAGAGCAGAGGTTACATTTTGATAGATACTTTTGGCTTGAGACACATTATAGGTTTATATGCCATGAAAATGCACCAAATCATAGATACATATTTATTCACCAACTTTACCAGATGCATCATTTGAGCTTTATCTATCTAGAATAGTTGGTTCCCTTGAGTAGTGTAGTTGAGACTCAATGCCTTTGACAAACTTGGCACTACTTCTATTTTTTAGGTTGAGATGAATAAAACATTTGACCTAGATAAGATTGATTAGATTATGTATACAATTGAGTTGTGGAATTGGGATTTTGTGATCTCAATGGCCTTAACACAACACACCCTTGTACTAGATTGGGGCCATAGTCACCCTCTAATTCTTCTCTTCACATCTCCAATATTAATTTATGAACCTCTCTCTTGTGCTTCATCAAAGACTTATCATTACCAAAGTAAACTACTAGTGGGAAACATGGTTGTATCGACACATATGTGTACTCCTTCCTTGATTTATTTTCTTTCAATTGTTTTAATTATTAAATTTTTAGATTAAATACACTAACTACACTATAACATGCTCTTTGGTGTAGGTAATATAAAAAATAACAAATTCAAACATGTCTCAATCAAAGACATTGTGTGTTATACACACCAAGGCACACATTTATGTCCTTTTAACTAAAAATTTAATCATTATGTGTTATTATATTAAAGGAAGGGAAAATGTAGATATTAAAATCTACTTATATATTATAAACTAGTGATGTACACTTGACAAATATCTCTTATGGATCAACCCTTCAATTTATGATCTTCACACTACCAAAAGGCTCATGTTCTCCATCTCACTATGCCTAAATGATTATCTTATAGTCTGACCCTAATATTATGATTAACTAGATCACCCATAGCCATAGTATACATAAAACTTGATTTATATCCTTCTTTAGTAGTTATAGATATTTAATAACTTTCTATCCTCTTGAACACTACCATCTAGATTAGAACACTAACGTCAATGTTAGTGTCCTATATCATATGCTAGTGTCTGAACCTTACAAATGATTGAATTTGTAAATATTTTAACATGTATGGGTCAACCTATTTGTATTAATTAACTCTCCCATGAGATCATTTCAAAAGGCATGATATAAATACAAAACACAAGGTCATTCATTATCATCTAGAAAATATCAAGTGTAGTTATATAAAATGCCATTTAATGTAATGAGTGTCACTTGAGACCACCCTATCCTTAGCTAAGTCCTAGACCTATCTTAAGGCTTCTTTTAATCCTTTTCCAGCTTCTAAGCAAATTTAACCCATGCCTAATTATACCAAGAGTTGTATTCAACTATCACTTATGCATTCTTGATCCTTTTTTAAAAGTTCTAGCCACTTGGATAATAATGCGACCCCATTACCCTATAATACAATGCATTATTGGTAAAGGGGGTGGTTTTATTGACCTTTAGCTTCCTTTTCCCCTCATAGATATCTTTACACTCCTTAAAGCATCTTAGGGTTGGCCTAGACTCATTTTATGTCTTGATAAGCATAAAAACACTATATAAAGACCACTCTCATTCATTTATCCTTTAGATGGAAATTCTCATGAATAATTTAAAAAAAAAATCATGGAAATTAAAGTTAATTATCCCTATTTACCCCTATGTTTGCATAGTCCATCTATAGTATCCTAGAGCTTAGTTTTACTTAGATTTCTAGTCTCAATCCACACTCAAAGCATTCTAATTAACATTCATACTCAGGCATACTAGCATCACTCTCAATTGAACTAGCACTTAGATTGGGATAATTATATTGAGCTTGATCCCCCTTCAAGGTATTGGTATATAGGTGGTTCTCAACACACAGGGTGTTGAAGTCTTTCCTAGCCTACCCTACTAACACCACTCTTCTTACACTTATGTTCATATAAACCCTAACAAACATGGAGGTTTAGGGTTTCATTGTAAAATTATTTAAAGCATATAAAAAATTATGATCCAGGTCTTACTCATATAGACATAGGCTTCCCAAAATAGAAGGAAGGCCTTTTATAATTTCACTGCTTCATTTGCATAGGGTAATTAGTACAACACAAAATATTAATAACATAGTATGCTATTGGCAAAGAGGGATACACTATTTTTTGAAGAGGGTTATAACACTTATTCTCTATTGATGAGACTCTGATTTACTCCTACATCACTTCCATACCCACCATTTGTTTGTCTCAGTCACATTTTCCAGCTAAGTGCACCTTTTTTAATTCATTACTATTCATAATTTTTTTTAGATAATCAATTATTATGAAAATAGATGGCTATTGTAATATATTATTTTATTCCTTAATTTAATAATTAATACTTTATCAACCTTAAGGTTACATTACACAATCCTAAAAAGATAAATCATTTGGTTAATCTAACTTACTTTGAATAGTGCCCAAACCCTAGCCCTAGATACTATTAGGGTTTGCATCCTTATTTTTCCTTTTCCATTTGTTGTGTTAGGCCTTTTATATTTAATATATTATATTTTAATGGAAATCTTTCATTTTGTTTATTATGTGCCATCTAATAAAGTTATATCATTTCCTTTAAGAAGTGTTAGGCTTAGTGGTAATCCTATTGAGTATACCCAATTTTTTTTTATTAAAGCTTGTACCATGGATAAAGGACAAATTAAAACTCCTATAATTTATCCTTAAAATATTGATTATGTGGACTTTAATGATAATACATCAAAATATGAGCTACAATCAAGATCATAATGATACACAAGAGGGGGTTGTTGGCATCCTAGGTTGCACCCTAGCTAAGAAGGGCATTCTTCAAGCCCTCTTGATCAAACCTAGTCCAACATGGGAATGACCCTAGGATGTGGGTCACCTAATATTTAGACCTCTAGAGAAGGTTGAATTCCTTTTGGGTCTATCACCTATACTAAACCTAAACTAGCTTCTTGCTGAGAAAAGGGGAGAGAGATTAACAATAATCTATGAAAACATATAAAATGAGGTGATGAAACAAATGTTTTGATACTTATACTTGTATAAGACACACTATATGATGCATTCAATACTGTTAAATATCACTTCATTCACTCTTTAATTAGATTCCACATAAGTATTTCATAGAAAGGCATGGACTAGCTATTGACCTAGCATGGGGGGGTAATTGTCCACTTCCAAACTGACCAACAAACTATATATGCACTTAGAATGACCTATGAGAACTACCAAAACACTTCATGAAGGTGAGAAAACTTAGATAGAGGCAAGGAAAACATATGTTCAATTAACCACATCAATGAATTCCTGAGACACACTTCAATTCAACTTGCAAATACGGGAATTTAATCTTTTTATTGCATCAAATAGCTGTTATAGTAGAAATCTTGGTAGAGTCTAGTCATGCCAAAGAGAGGGGTCATTTTCAAGTCTTAGAAGCATGTATTTATAGTAGAATGGGATGAGAGAGATGAGGACCATGCATATAAGGATGGGTAAGTAGCATAATGACCAAGATTTCTAATCATTCCAATGTTGATACTGTTAGAAAAGATCATAATGCCTAAGATTAATTCTGTAAGGTGGCCATAAAAACCATAATAGTCTCTTTCAATCTATTTTTAGCCTAAATTGATGCTCCTTATGGTTACAATGGTGGGATCAAGTCATTTGAAAGTTGAATTTTAGCATCAAAATAGTTACAATAGCTAGATCAATCTATTGTGATCTTGTTCCAGTGTGGATTGCTCCCCACTGGTTCATTTTTGGCATGTAAGAGTGGAAAAAAGGGTCATAATCATGCTACTATCTTGGTGATGAACTTGCTAAAGCTATTGTGTCTACCCTCATGGCATCCCATTGAAACATTTGCTCTAGTTTGACCTTGACCATATTTGATCTCCGTTTAAGTCTTAAGGCTTCAACTTTTGATATTGGCCCTTGATCTTGATCCAGGTTCCTACAAATGTGCCACCTAATATCTCTTCATTCATTCTCATGATTCTACTATTAGCTTTATCTATCCCTATGCTTGTACCACATAGTGACATCACATTCATCTTGAGCTCATCGACTTCTTAACCTTACATACACCATCTATCTTCCTCTACATGACTCAAATATGTACTATTGATTTACCTGATAGTTACCATGGTCATGACACTTGATAACTTCTTAATAATTCATGGGATTCATTAACTAGTTGACCCTTCACTCATCATTGATCTGCTTTGGTATGATGGATCATGCACCATTGATAAGCTTGGGCCCATTAGTTTTGTCACTCATCATATGCCATTAAATATTCATATGGGCACCTGAGATCCTACCACTTTTCAATCAAATATTCATCATGGGTCTAATAACCTTTTAACTTTATGCTCACCATTAGATCTTATGTGCATGATCAAATGCACTTTGTTAGATCCTCTGGTTCCACTAACAACACTGATCACCCACTCATCATTGGATTTGATCTTAACTTCTACAATATGGACACTTGTTAGTTACATGTTCATCCTTGAAACATTTGAATTCAAATGAATATTTAATGTGGCTTTATCTTGACATCCCAATGCATCCCACTCTTGAGGTTTAACTTTGGAAGATTATAACTTGAGATAGAAAACTCATCGACACATAAAATTTGTAGAGGATGTTAAAGGCATTAAAAACATTTTGTCCATATGATCTTTTGGCTTTGAGAGGCCTCTCAAGTGTACTAATTAAATGTACAAATAGAATACTTGTTTATCCCTTCATGACATGTTTGTGACTGTCTAGTTCTTTTGGACTCATACAAGAAACTATTATCTTCAAACACCATAAGAACCTACTGATCTTTTCACTTTACAATCCTAGACTTGTTTTCAAGCCTACTTCCCAAGGATAAAAAAATTGCACTTTAATATCACTTAAAGTGTTTTAAAATATTTATAAACAATATGAGATTCTTCTTCTCCTACTTTTGTTCGACTCATTCTATTCAGAACTTTGCTCAGCTTCTTATTCTAGACTAGGCAAATTTTGGGATGTAGGCCAAATTTGACCATCATCTTTGGTGACTCAGCTGGGCAGCATTCCTTCTATGCTCAAGAACCAAACCATTTACATGGCCTTTAGATTCATGAATAATGACAAATTTGATCATGGCTGTAAACAACCCTTGACTTGAGAAAAGGCAACTCCCACCAAAATAAGAAAGAAAACATAGAAACTAACTAAACAAAGCAAAAATAAACAAATAAATGTGCTAGGGTAACACTTGGAGGGAAATAAGAAGAAAAAATAATTTAAATAACCATGATAGGGCATGATCCACCTATATCAAAAGGGAAATTCATAAACTTACTCATTCCAAAAGATGGTAAAAGCTACAAAGTAGGATGCTTATTGAACATGACCTTTGATGAGGCACTCTTCTTGCCTACTAACTCTCTTAGCATTTTATCAAGCAAGTTATTAAAAACAAACTAGTCACCAACAAAGATGAACTCATCTTGAACTTTGAGATATTTTTCCTAGATAGGGGGATAGGCCAATCTCACCAACCTCATCAAGTGATATCCCATGTAGGCATTGTCCTTGAGTGACCTCATTCTTCTTACTATCTACTATAAGTTCATTAAAATCTTCAAGGAGATTTAAATAGTCAACCCAATCTATATCATGATCATGAATGAGTGACTCTTGATTAAATTTCTCACAAACATGCTCCTTAATGGGCAACATATCCTTACAAATCTCCCTAATCTCTTACAGAGATTCAAGGTATAACTACCAATCATCCTTTTGTTCCTCATTCTGATCAACCTGAATTGGATCAGTTTGAAAGTTATCTTGATCCTTCTTAATAGGAGATGTCTCAAACTCATTCATGACTTTAACTTATACTAATTTATTTTGGAGTTCTTCCACATCAAAACCATCCTTCTCAAGCAAACTTGAGATATCTTCTTCAAGATCAAATACAACCTCATTATCAACCTATTCCTCAAGTGAAGTATAAATGATAAACTCTTCCTCATACACACTTGAGACATATTCTTCACACCCTTCAAGAACTTGAGTTGTAGCTTCAGTCTCTTTCTCATACCTCCATAGATAGGCTCCTCTTGAAGAAGGGAGATGGTGGGAGGGTGAAGATATTCATTTGATTGAGAGGGAGTATGAATCATGGAAGGTTGATCATAATCAGATTTTAAGATCTTGAGGGAAATGGAATCATTTAGGGTTTCTTGAAGAGGAGGGAAAGAGAGATTCTTAAAGACCTCTATATTCTGCTCTTTGCACTTGGCCATCACCACATCAAATATTGAAACCTCTTTATCCTCATGGAAAAATTTAACTTGAGGTATAAGTAAGGAATAAATGGAACCAAAAGAAGGCCTAGTCTCTTGAATAGGCATATGAGTCTGCTCTTGACTCCCATTAGGAAGCTCCCTTGGCTAAAATTGAGTATGGTTAAGAACTTCATGAGAATGAGGAACATAAGAATATTGGTAGGGAATACAAGAGAGTTATTGAGATAATTGGTTAAACTCACCTTTATGCCTCTCCCAACCCTCCATCTTCTCCAAGACAAGATTATAAAACTCATTCCTCTCCTTTGGATCATTAGATACATCTAGAAATAACCTGTTTACTTCCTTATACTAAGAATTTGAACAAAATTTTCTTGCGTATGATAGTAGTTTGAGCTTTATTTCATTAATTGTCTCTTGGAGATGAGGTTGCTCATAAACAACATCATATCCATATGGGAAGGGTGAAATTTGGTCTTGAGACTGATATAACTCACAAGGGGGATAAGGGTCATACTCTTGACAATAAGGATAATAAGAAACTTGATAAGGTTCAACATAGCTTGGATAAAACTCTTAGTAAGGCTAATTAGGATCATAATGAAGCTCATATGGATTATGAGAGATTTGTAATGATTCATTATAGGGCTGATGAGGAAGTATTACATAGTTTTCCTCATACAAAACCATGAAAACAACATCAAGATAGTGCAATTAAAAGAAAGTTAGTTGAAAAATTGTGTTTGGATTGTTAAAAATAATTGCTTAAGCTTGGAGTCAAAAAATTATTCATGAATAATAATGATAAAACTCTAATTTCACCAAGAACAGTGCTAATGGGTCCCACCAAGTGTGCTAGAATTGTTAGCATTCTAGGTTTTACCCTAGCTAAGTAGGGGATTGTTTAGGTCCTCTTGCCCAAACCTAGTCCAACATGGAATGACCCTAGTTTGTGGGTCACCTAATCTTGGGTTAGACTTTTGGAGAAGGCCAACTTCCTTTTGGGTCTATCATCTATACTAAACCTAAACTAGCTTCTTGCTAAGAAAAAGGGAAAGAGATTAACAATAATCTATGAAAGCGTATAAAAGGAGGTGATGCACAAAATGTTTTGATCCTTATAATTGTAGAAGACATACTATAAGACACATTAAATATTGATAAACATCACTTCATTCACTATTTGATCAGATTCCACATAAGTATTTCATAGAAAGGCAATTACTAGATATTGACTTGGCATGGGAGGGCAATTGTCTACTTCCAAACTGACCAACAAACTATATATGCTCTTAAAATGACCTATGTGAACTACCAAAACACTTCATGAAGGTGAGAAAGTTTATATAGAGGCAAGGAAAACATATGCTCACTTAACCACATAAATGAATTCATGAGACACACTTCAATTCAACTTGTAAATAGAGGAATTCAATCTTTTTATTGCATCAAATAGGTGTTATAGTATAAATCTTGGCAAAGTCTAGTCATGCCAAAGAGGGGTAATTTTTAAGGCTTAGAAGACTGTATTTATAGCAAAATTGGATGAGAGTGATGAGGATCATGTATAGAAGGATGGATAAGGGAGCATAATGACCAAGATTTCTAATCATTCTGACATTGATGCCATTAGAAAAGATCATAATTCCTAATATTACTTTTAGAATGTGGCCATAACAATTGTATCAGTCTCTTTCAATATGTTTTTGGATTGAATTGATGCTCCTTATGATTACAATGGTGGGATCAAGTCATTTAAAAGCTGAATTCTAGAGTTGAAGTAGTTATAATAGCTAGATCAATCTATTGTGATCTTGTTTTGGCATGTATTGCTCCCTAAAAATTCATCTTTGGCATGTAAGAGTGGAAAAAGGGTCATAATCATGCTGCTATCTTGGTGATGAACTCATCAAAGCTAATGTGTCTACCTTTGTGGCATCCCCTTAGAAACATTTGATGTAGTTTGATCTTGACCATATTTGATCTCCATTTAAGTCTCAAGGCTTTGAATTTTGATATTGGCCCTTGATCTTAATATGGGTTCCTAAAAATGTGCCACCTGAGAGCTCTTCATTCATTCTTAGGATTTTATTTTTAGCTTCATCTACCCTTGTACTTGCACCATGTGGTAGCCTCATATTCATCTCAAGCTTGTTAACTTCTTGACCTTACGTGCATTGTCAATCTTCCTATACATGGCTCAAATGCATACCATTGACTTACCTGATAGTTTTTGTGGTCATGAAACTTGGTATCTTCTCATTCATTCTTAGGATTCACTAACTAGTTGACCCTTTATTCATCATTGATCTACTTTGGTATGATGGATCATGCACTATTGATCATCTTAGGCCCACTAGCTTTGTTAGTTGTTATGCACCATTAGATCTTTATATGGGTAGCTAGGATCTTGCCACTTGTTAGCAGCACATTCATCCTAGGTCCATTAACATTTTGACTTGATGCTCACTGTTAGATGTTAGGTGTATGATCAAATATGCTCCATTATATCCTCTGGTAATATTGACATTGATGAGCCCAAAATATGGCTCATTATTGACATGGATTTTCCTTCATTTCATATATCTAAGGATATAATCTTATGTAAATTATAGACCTTTAGCTAACTATTTCATAAAAAATAGATACTTTATCTCATTTATGTCAAACCAAAGGTTGAGTTACCATTTTGTCATTTATACCTAACAAGTAGCATGTTTTAGTGTTTTGGTTTTAAAGAATACACAATAAGGATGGAAAAATAAACATTTTGGAGAAGTTATAGGTTTGAACTCAATTTCTAGAATCTATAGACTCTGCCAATCTAGGATCTACGAACTCTGCCAGTCCAAAATCTATGGACTCTACAGATCTAAACTCTGAGAAGCAAAAGAGTTTCTAGATGATCCAAAGAGGAAGATTAATCCAAATGGAATTACATCAATGAAATACTTAGCTCATATTTTGAAGGATTCAATATTGATATATTTTGTATATATTTGGACCTTAAAACTATTATAGGGATAGTATAACTGATTCCATAATGATAGTTGGATTTTCTAGGATTATACTCAATCTAAATCTCCTATCTTTAGGGTAAATAAATTGATTATTAGTTTTATTTTTCTACATACTATATTTAGTCTGAGTAATGAGTATAAATATGTATGTTTTAATATATATTAAAATAATAATGAATATAATTACATTTTGAGCTCCAATAATATTGGAAACTTTCCATATTTCATAAGTTAATGTAGAATTATTCCAGTTTTCAGTACTGAGTAAACTTCATTCCTGACTCTAGGAAGAGCAAGGGCCCACTCTTCTTAGAACCAATTTTTTTTTGTATGGTACTTATATTTATGTTAAATTAATTCTCCATTATTAGATAATAAAAGTATCTTCAATTGTTTCATGTCTTAGTCATTCATAAAATAGTAAGTTCTGGGTTTACATTTTTATAGTATTTCATTTTTCCAGCAAGTGTGAATGAAGAATCAAATACATTTTTAATCAAATTGTGAATTAGATATAGATTTAAATTTCCATGCAAGTGTGAATTAGATTTAGATTTACAATTAAAGAAAAGTGTGAATTAGATTTAGATTTATAGTTTCAACAAGTGTGAATTAGATAGATTTATATTTCCAAGCAAGTGTGAAGTAGATTAAGGGTGCTTTAATTTCAAGAAAAGGATTGAATTAGTTAGTGTAATGGTTAATATTTTATTTTAGATAGTGTGTGAAGCAATTATCTTAGAATAATTTTTTCATTGGTAAAATTTAGATTAGAATCATCAAAATCCCCTCAAGACCAACTTATAGATCTACCACTATAAACCTTATTGCAGATAGCTTTGGACACTGGCCCTAATTTGATAGACATTAATCTAAAAAATTGATTAAATAAAGAGTTAAATGACACTCATTAGACATTCTTGATCACCCATTCACCATAATATTTTATTATAAATTTTATGATGTAGACACTTTTTAGTTATATGTTCATCTTTATAATATTTGAAATGAAACAACTCTTTGCCTCGGCTTTAACTTGACATCCTCGCACACATCTCACTTTGCAAGTTCAACTTTGGAAGCTTATATCTTGATAAAAATAGCTCATCGAGACATGAAATTTTTAGAGGATGTTAAAGGTATGAAAAAAATTATGTCCATGTGATCCTTTGTCTCTGAGAGTCCTCTCGAGTATATTTATTAAATGCATGACTAGACTACTTGTTTGTCCCTTCATGACGTGCTTATGATGGTTTAGCTCTTATGGACTCATGCAAGAAATTAGTGTCTCTTTATAAGGATCCAATAAAATTATAAGACTTTTTTAAACTTGATTCATGCCTCTGAATGCTTGAAACACCATGAGAACTTGCTGGTCTTTTCATTTTGCAATCCTAGACCTGTTTCCAAGCCTACATCCCAAAGATCAACAAATTGCACTTTAAGATCACTTAAAGTATTTAAAAATCTTTATAAAAAATATTAGATGCTTATTCTCCTATTTTTTTTCCCACTCATTCCATCCAAAACTCTTCTCAGCTTCTTATTCTGGACTAGGCAAATTTTGGTATTGTTGACCAAGTTTGACTTTATAGTGAAACTAGGGCACCTATAGGCAAAAAATTTAGTTTCTAGGTATATAAGGGTATAATTGGATGTTATAATGTGTTTTAAGGGTCAATTAATGTCAGTTCATGTTATGATACCTTTGGTTATTAGTCCCCTAGGTCTATTTATCATTTTTGGGTCATTTAGAGGTCATTTTAAGTGCATTTAATGTTTTGTACAGTTTTATTTGGATTTTTAGAAGTTAAAAATGATGATATCATCCCACATGTGTCCTTATAAGTCTTTTTTAATCTGAAATAATTGAATAAATGGTAGGTTTTTTAGAAAAGGGTAGTTTTCTTGACCAAAGAGTGAGAAAAAGACACTTGTACGACTCCTTGAAAAGTGTAACACTTATAAAATGTGGTGGTGTGATTATTCACCTCCCTAAAGTCCATATACATATATTATTTTCATTTTTTTCATAAAAAATTGCATCTAAAACTCAATTTTCTATATTTTCCTCTTGGCATACAAATAAAGGTCAAGTTTAAACACTCACTGTGGGACATACATGTGGAGTCAAGAAGAATGGTATTGTGGGTGGATAATAATATTATTCAACTTTAATTTCATGGAAATAAGTCTCATATTGGTGCATTATACTTTATGAACCATTACTAACAATCTAAATAACCTTTTATAGAATTACATATAAGAGGGGTACTATTATGCATCTATTTATAAATTTTAAAGTTTAATTGAGTTGTGTGATATTTGGGAGATGTTTTTAGGCTGTAATAAATCTCTCTACATGATATTTTTAATGTATAACATATAACATTTCATTGCTTGTGAAGGAGATCTCAAATGGTGCTTATTTTTCAAGTTTATAGAGTTAGGTACAGGTCCTAAGTTTTCTAACATCCAAGGAGATTCATAGCAGTGATAATGTGATTTAGATTCATGTATGAAGAGTTATTTCATGAAATAATCTTTTGGGAGGTCCAACTGTCACCTTTACAAAACCATATTGCCCATATACACCTTGTTTGCTGCCTTCTCATTTTCAATCAAGTTGGTGCTTGTTTCATGGAGGTTGTATAGATATGGGAGAGTTGGAGGACATGGTGGAAGTAATTATTGATACCTAACATATATAATATCCTTTTTTTCCATGCTATGAGGTTTTAAAGGCTTTTACAAGTGGATTTTTCACTCCAAAAGGAGAGTTGACTGTTTTGGGCTCTCAGTCCCCAAATGTAGAAAATAGAGGTCCTAAGGTTTTTATGGACTAATGTTTAATATGTTAGAATATAAATTCAAAAATTTCATTGTTTTTTATTTTTATTAATATATAACTAGTACAACCATGCCAAATTTGGTAGCCAAAGTCTAAGTGGAAGGTGAAATTTTAGCCTCTTCATGTTGTCAAGAAATTACTGAAACTAGATAGTGATGTCTAAAGGATTTCCAAGGAAAGGTTGATAATTAAACCATAGGAGGAAGTTATAGACATGTATATCAATAGGAAAAATTTATAAAGGTTATAAAAAACAAATATAGGCACTCATTCCATGAGAGAAAGGATAACTATGTCAAAGGACCTTTTGGACCATCCCTTATTTATACATAGGGTAGAGAGGCAGTGGAGGCAAGGATTTAATGAATTGAAAATAAGAGATGGTGATACAGAATACATGATGGAACTATAAATTATTTTGATGCCTAAAAAAACTAAATTAAATCTCAATAAGATCCATACACTCCTACACATGATTCAAATGCTCCATGAAACTTATAGGCCTGAACATACACCTACAACCTATTTGGGAGTTGGTATCAGTTAAGGGTAAAGTGAGGTCCTTGGAGCTCAATTGGAACATGTAAGTAGTAAAAATGAAAAAAATGGAGTATATAGAGATAATTTTTTTTTTTAATGGAATTTTGAGAATAAAAACTCACCCTAGTAACCTACAGTCAAAGCAAAGAATGACTGTCTCAGTCAAGAGAAACAATGAAGAATTGGCAAGCCTAGAAAGCCTAGAGAAAGTTTTGAATATGGTGAAAAAAATTTGGAATAGAGAGGATTATATAAACTATAATAACCCTTGGAAAATTTATATTCCCCAAAGGAGAAGTATCTAGAAGGAAAAAACCCATGTTTGTTGTCTCAGTCCTAACAGGGTACTAGGTTTGAGAAGGCAAAGTGTCAAGTGGTGACCTCATAGAAAGGTATGAATGGATTTTGATTAATTTTAAACTGATTTATTAGAATAAATTAAGTGTAATTACACTCAAAAAACATCCCTAATCCATCCAAAATCCTTTTCTCATAGGCTAAATGACTTAGTTCGTACAGGTAGGGTAAGGGGGAGCCTTATTTCAAGAGGCAAATGTCAAATTCCACTAGAAAAAAAGGTTTTGATTGGATACCTGAGATAAAAAATCATTAAATAATGGTGATTAAGATGTATAAGTGGTTTATATGCATCAGTAAATGTTGGAAGGGGGATTCACAAGGAGGTTTGGGTGAAAACATGCAAAAAATAGGGTTTTTGATCCCTTTTTTATGCAAAGTTGAGTTGGTTTGACCACTTAGACTTGGAATATGATGAAAAATTTTGGTAAAAGTGATAATAAAATAATTTTTGAGATAAGAAAACATGAATATTTATCATCAAAATAGGGAAATATTCCTCAGTTTTGTCTCAGAGGTGGGTCACTCCTTACATGCAGGAAAATGACAGTTTTGGGGAGAAGTGAATAATGGAGGTCTTGTGCTCAATATGATTAGTCAAGGAGGTTATTATAGATTGGGTAAATATAAAGGGACATAATAAAAAAATATATAATGTTGGGATACCAAGGATATGATATACACAAGGATGTCTATAGGTAGACCTAGTGGGAAAACATGCAAACCCAACCCCAAATGAGATGTCACTTCAAGTTATAGCCTTCTCCAAGTAATATAATGTTTTGTGTGATGACTAAAGGGGTGAATTTTATGTGTTAATTATATTTTAATTCATTTATGGTGATAATTATCATCTTTTAGTTCACAAAACATAAACAGGCCTATTGGCAAGGCATGGCTCTTGTTCCAATACATGGGTAGCTTGCATTTTTAGATCTTGTTGAGCTCTAAAAATTATTTTAACATGTTTATAGGTCAGTATAAGATGTGATAAATATTTTTAATGTCTAGGAAAATCCATTGGAATCCATCTCCAACTCCAAACATACTCTAACCCTTACCAAGAGCATGAAAGCCATTCGAAGGTCAACTTCCATCACTCATATATTTCATGGATGTTTTCATTGGAACCTAAGAAATTTGGATATGTTAGGGAGGGTACTTGAGGATCCCTTAGTGGAATTTGGATGGAGGTTCAATATCTTACCTTTATGAACAAAGGTTAGGAGTCCAGGTCACTCAAAACCCCTACAAAACCTTCATAGTGACCTAATTAAAGAGATATAGCATTTTAAACATATAGATGAAAGGGGATGGACATTAAACCACATGGAAGTTGTATAATACTCTTAGAGGATCCAACACGTGTTTTTTTTGGTATGGATTGTATATATTAGGGGAAAATAGGGCTTGTTTTGGGAATTTTTAGTGGTATGCAAGCTATGGAAGGAATTAGAAGATGAAAAAAACTTTGGGAGAAATATTTAAACTTGAGATAACTAAAAAAATTCATCTAATATCATGAATAAATCTATAAATACCATAAAAAATCCCTCAATTTTAGCTAGTCCAGTGAGTCATACTAGTAAACACTTGGGAAAGTGGTGAAAAGTAATTAGGGAGGCATTTTATAGGTTTTTTTATTGAAATTAATGATTTGGGAACCTTTGAAAAGTGTCATTACCTCTTTTTCATGGATCAATTTATAGGTTTGATGAGTTTTTAATTCCAAGTAGAGAAGGTGTATGGAAAAGAGCCCTTTTGAAACTGCCAGTGATGATTTTGCATGTCTACAAGAATAAGGATGATCAGGGATCAACCTAATGCATGTGAGGGATTATTAGTAAACCCTCCTACTCATATTCATCATCAAAATTGATCATGTGTAGATTTTGGGTAGTTTTGGAAGGCCAATTATGAGGGGTAGTTTTTTATGTATAGAAAAGGAGTTTCTTGACTATTTGTAGGTCCTAAATGATTCCAAATGATATTTTTAACTCTTAACATTGGTGACACATGTCCTTGTGCCTCTTTAACTTCTCCTCTCTCTCTCTCTCCTTTTAAGTTCTATAAATTGGGCCTTCTTAGCCACTGTTTGTATCTATACACTTGGGTATGGAGAATCCCTACCTAAATTTTTGTCTTAAATCAATAAAGATAGCTATTTTTTACCTCATTAAAGAATTATCTAAGTTTATGTGATGGATATTGTCTTATGCAAGTGTATCTTATCTTACCTTCACATGTCAATTTTCATAGTACCTTGTGAGTTCAAAGACTTCTCTTTGTAGGTTATCAAGAAGTGTCAAATGGAGTTATAGGTATAGTGAATAGCTTTTTTAATAGTGTGTCTTAAAATTACTATTGTCTAAGTCTTCCTATCCTAAGCCAATTCCAAGACCCCATGTTCAAACATTGATGCAAGAAGAAGGTTGTTATTGGATGTAGTGTATGTTAGGCTTCTCTTTGTTCAAAGTACACATCAAGAGTTTGAGTAGACAAGACATTTGTCACATCACATCCAGTATAATAGGTTTAATTTTCATGCTATACTTAACCCTTTTAATTCCCCAAGTTGTTAGTGGTAAGAATATGAGCCTAAATGATCCATCAAGGGGAGATACCCCTTATATAGAGGTTCATCTCAGAAGTTTACTCACCCACAACAAGTGAGATGTACCAATTTTTCCACTTGGATTAGAGGCATAGGAAATATCTTCTCATAGGTTGTGTCCAAGTGTTAGTAGGTATGTAAGCCAAATTTGGCCAATAGGGATTTAGGACACACTCCCCCCTCCATGCTGACAATCTTATAATCAATAAGGATGAGCTATTACAAATTTTTAGAGATAAAATTTGGGAATAGCCCCATGTTCATGCATATATTTTGAAATATATATTGGAAATAAAGAACATGCCACTTGATCAATCCTCTAACCCCATAATATTGTTACACCTACTATGGGGGTAACTCTGATTTTATAACAACCTATTATAACTAGGAAAATATCACTAATGGTAACACCTCCTATGGATAGTACACATCAATCCTCTCTAGATGTATAATCCCTTAGGTAAATGATCCATTATCTATAGGCTAAGGTGTTACATCTTAAGCAGGGTACCACTAGACCATCTCATGCCTTGGACTTTCATGTTCTCCTACATACAACATTGACACAACATAATGACAACTCTTTTTCCATCTAGATTTGTGGCACCAAAGTTTACTCTATATAATGGAAAGGGTAACCCAAAGCATCACCTATGTGATTTCATGCAACATTTTTGGACTACGTGTCTAATGATTGGCTCTTGACTAAGTTTTTCCCTCATAGTTTAAAGGAATATGCATTACAATGGTTCTATGATTTCCCTAACCAATCCATTACAACATTTAATGCACTCATAGATATGTTTTTGGCACATTTTTTGGTCCATCAGTGCCAAAGTTTCATATGCTCAATAGCTGAATATGTATTACACTATAAAGCCATATTAGAAAAGATGAGTATCCCTATGGTAGATAGAAAACTTTAGGACATATTCACACACACTTTATTACCAGCATTACATAAATATATATTATTCAAAATGTTTCCATCATTTACAGATCTATGTCATACAATAAAGGAATGAGAAGTCAAACTTCTCTCCATGGGCAAGTTAAAGTGCACAATTAGATTGAATTCCACTAATAAGAGTTCAAATAAGTTCCCATATAAGGTGAGGCTTAATTAAAACATGAATGATCAAAATATTAGAGCTAGCTCTTCATGTGGTTTTAACAATTTCTCCAGGGAGACCTTTTATGAATCTTCTTGAATTACCAGCTCACATTCTCAAGCAAATTTTGGAATGCAATGTCATATCTTTCCCTCCCATCAAATAGGTTGATATGATTAGGCCTATTATAAATAATTATGATTCTAATGTAGTTTACGATTATCACATGAGCCTCGACCATACTATGAACAAATGCATAAGTTTAATAAATAAGATCTAAGATTTGATAGATGCTAATGTTATGGATGTAAGTAGCCCTAAAGAAACACCCAAAACACAATGAAGTGAAGCAAAAGCAATGAAAATATTTTTTGATCCATTTCCAAAACATATGGATAATGAGATAATAGACACTTCAAGTGTTCATTACACTTATTAGGCACATCCACCACCATCTTATCATACTCATATGATGGACACATACCATGTACATAATATCATTGGTGTGCATCATACTACAGTGCTAGCTAGGCCTCTTATCACTTTCTTATAATAAGAGATCATTGATGATGACTCATATTTATACACACTCTTTATAAGAGCTTACATTGATCATCATCCTATTTAGAGTGTCATGGTTGAAAATGGGTCAAGTATTGATACATGTACTATTACATCTATACATCACTTGGGTTATTTAAATTGGGATGTTTCTCTGATAGATACAATTATTCATGGCTTTAGTAGCCATTTCTAGAGCTCCACTGGGGAGATCATACTTCCATTATAGGTTGGGCCCTCAAATGTGGCCACTAGATTCTTAGTTGTAACTAGTGAAAAAACATTTGATATGTTATTGTGTATACCTTGGATATAGTAGTTTTGAGCCATTCCCTCCACCATAGACATGTCTTAAATATATACATGCTAATCAAGTTTTTATAGTTGAGGGCCTTCCATATGAGTATCCTTTACCTACTCCACTACCAATTACAAAGCAATCAAAATTAATAGTTACAAACATAGATTTCATTAGCACACCTTAGATAATAGTTGAGCTACCAATGTAGGTGAGGTTTACTCCTATACCATTACCATGTATACACACTCTCCCATGCAAATATTCATTAGAGAGACCCCTACATCAGAGACATGTTGTGGATTCTAGAGAGCCTCTCTTTAACCCATTTCCACCCTGATTAGTGTTACTAAGTCCTCAAAGTCATCCACATAAAGAATCCATGCCAGTTATAACTTCTTCTAATAGATGGGCCCCCAAGATCCCCATAGTTCATAGGCCAATTTAATGATTTCCACATATTCATAGCTACACTTCATAGTGAGTTTTAGCTATAGATTATCTAGTACATATGATTACCATATCTCAAATATTTACTCACACATCACATGTGGTCATTCTTCCTTTAATTGATATAGCTCACCTTGATAATGAGTGTCTTGCAAGACTCAATGGTTAGTATGTTATCCTGTTACTTGTATATAGTTTCATTTTCATGTTGATTGTATATACCTTATACTCAAAAAATAGAAAAAATATATAATATGTTAAAAAATTAAAAAACATTCATATATGGCTTAGAAAATATAAATTTTAGATTGTATGCATTTCTATGTTTAAATTCATTATATTTCCTAGGTACTACATATGCTCTCTATGTTAATGTAGTTGGTTTTATCATACATACATGATTCACTTGTTCCCTTCAACTGATCATATATTACTATAGGACTTTGGTCCTTAACATAGATTCATATTTGATACTATCTACCCATTGAGGGCACATACACATATAGACTGATTCAACATTACTATATTAGCCCATTTGGGACATCATACACAACTTCCAATTTACTAGGTTATATCTTTCTATACTTCATATCAAATATTTAACATTAATTATATCTTGATATTGATCATCCTATACTATATTAATTTTTTTCTGACTATTAATACTATAGACTCAGCTTATGTACATCTTTGCTCTTATACAAATTTATACCACAGGATTATTGCATAGTTTCATTTTTAGCTTTACTAGTTTAGATTTGATTGTCTCTCTTTGCTTCTACATCTACTCAAGGGTTTTGAATATTCCATTGTCCTTTCATTCATTTCATGATTTATAAATGTGCCCATGTCCTTGTGTGTGATTCTTGATTGTGTATGTGGGCATTTGAAGATGTCCTTCCATGTGGATCTAAGCTAAACTTGCATGCTCTTTTATGTATGTGGACATTTTAACATGTCCTTGTATGTTTTCCTTTACTCAAACTTAGTGACATGTGCCCATATCCCTTGTATTGTGGACCCTTGGCCTACTTTTTTTGCCTCATATGTTTGTAAATATGCTTTCATGTATGCATCATGATAATGAAACTTGTCTCTTTCTTATTATTTTCATTGAAAGGTATTGTATGAGCTTTAACACATGCACAATAAAATAATAAGAAATATGTAGAGACAATATTTCAACATATAATATAATATTGTATTCTATTACACTCTTATTATTTGAGTAATACATTGGCTATTATATATCCAAATAGATAACAGACCAAATTCCTAATAAATAGGAAGGCACAATAACAAGTAACCCAATAATAGTCATAGGTATAACAAACTAACCACTTAGACTTTTAACAATACATGATATATTATAATAACAACAATATATCCAACTTATTAATAACCTTCCGTATTAACCATATGGTAACTAACAATAATAAATAGTAATTTACCACAATGTAAATACTAATATCCAACATTCCCCCCCTTAGTTCTTACATGGGGAAAACATTATCTTATACTATAATGTGCCACCTCTACAAGCTCATGATATGGATGGTTTTCTTTTTCAAGAAATCCAACAACATCTAGAATGGTTTTACAAGTGGTTAACCAACAACCACAACAAGATCATTTTTTGAATGGTTAACCAACAATCATAAATATCATGATGTTACAATACTTTATCAACTCTCATCACTATCTTACTTCAGGGGATTACATTTGGAATTAATGACACATATTTTATTTTTCACATAACATAATACTATAAAAACACACCACCTAATTGTAAAAGATGTCACCACATCACATGATACTCATTGTTGGTGACTGACGAGAGGCATATAAATCCTCCTTCCTCCATTACATTTGACCTCCTTCATAAGAATCTGCTTACTCAGTTGATGAAGATTTGAAGCTTAATTATTTCCACATTGTTCTTATTAGAAATTACCCCCTCAATGTGAAACACACTTATTACATACCTTAACTAAATGTTAGATTCCACCAAAAATACATCCATAAAGCAATTTTTTTTTTAAATTTTGACAAACTTAATTGGTAATGACTCTTATTTGAAAGAGGGTCATAACTAAATACTAAAACATTTGCACACCTAAAGATAAAATTTGAAAGACTTTTGATGACATACAAAATAGTGAAGTACTTTTTATATTCTGACTCTAATAATATTAACATAAATTTTCATTATAGCAAAAATATATTATTGAAAATTTGACCTATTAAGACTAACAAACCTCTAGACTCGACTAACTATAAAAAATAAATTAAAAAAATAATAAACTAAGTATGAACCCTAATTGACTAAATATGTCACTTAATAAGTAAATAAATCTTCACAAAATACCATGAAATAAATAAAAAAATTATTGTTTTATTACAAAGTGGTTTTGATGAAAACAATAGTCAAACTACATAACATAGAATGGTGGTGGATCTGATCGACAAGTTTCATGAGTTAATTGGTGGAAACATGGACACACCAAATAAAGGAGTTCACAACACTATCAAGTTTGATGTTGATCTACATATAGATAGATGGTACATGCATACGAGACAATCTCATTTTTAGTTTTTATGAACAACTCACAATGTCACTTCTAAATATAATTAGAATGCTTTAGATTCAATGTAAGTCTAATTGATGTTTTAGACAAGTAATGCAAATCTGGGTGAATGCAAAATATAATATATATAAGTGATCATTGTGAATGAAAGATGCTGAGTATTAACATTGAACCAGTGCTATTTGAGGATGGATGGTGATGCTAAGTGCTGAGAATGTGAGTTGAATCCACCACGTAGCTGCATATGACTCAAAACTTGTTGATGTTTATAGGTTCAAAATAATTAAATGAATTATTATCTTAGTACAAGCCAAGCTCAGGAGACAATTTCCTCAGAAATGGAGAAATATTATGAATACATAAATACTTAAAAGTAATCACATAGATAAGGAATAACATTATATGGGGAAATTAAACAATTATGACTACCCCTTTTCCTCATCAACACATTTTACAGACATATGTCTTAATAGCTCTAGTACCAAATGAAAGGTATTGTATGAGCTTCAACATATGCACAACAAAATAACAAGATATATGTAGAGACAATATTTCAGCACACAATATAGCATTGTATTCTATTACACTCTCATTATTCAAGAAATACATTGGATAATATATAACCAAAGAGATAAATAAACTAACTTCTTAATAAATAGGAAGGTACAATAATAAGTAACTCAATAATAGTTAGGGGTATAACAAACTAACCACTTAGTCTATTAAAAATACGTGATATATTGTTATAATAAAAATATATCCAACTTACTAATAACTTTACCATATTAACCATATGATAACTAAAAATAATAAATAGTAATTTACCACAATGTAAATACTAATCTCCAACATTCACTAAAAGAGTTCAAAATACTCTTCAACCAAGATCTCTCGAACACACCATTACCATAACCATGAGTGCTTCAACATTATACACAAGGGATAAACCAAATATCACCTTATATTATTTATAAAAAGGATGATTAATTTAATGGAAAGCCCTTGATTAAGTAGGCAAGGAGAAACAAGAATTAAGCCTAACTAAGCAATGTAGAATAAATCCTCATATAGGACAAAACTAGGAAAATGATGAAAAACCTAGCTAGAACTTAGCAAACATGAAAAATATACTCTAACACCCCCACTCAAGTGAATCTAGGGGCTAACAATAGAGGATTCAATGTGAAGCCACATGTCCCTATGAATGCCAATCCATCTTGACAAAGTACATAGATGTTGAGTCACTGTAATCACCAAGTTGAAGTAGGAATGGTGCTAAATATGAGGATCACTAAATATAAACACTATGATCTAGAATACTAGATAGAATGATGAACCTGAGTAATCATTGCTTGAACACCCTCTAACAAGATGGTGAGAAGTGAGCATAAATACTGGTGGGGTTACCACACTGGTGTCACTGGTGGGGATACCATATTGGTGTCACTGATGGGGATACCACACTGATATCACTATAAGAATCACCAAGAAGGCCATGGAGTTAAGTAAAAAAATCCTCATATAGGTTTTGACAAATAAAGTGCCTAAATAAGATACCCATGTATAAAGAAGGAATCTAGAAAATACTAAAAGAAGTGCCAAATATACATATAACTCTCATAAAGTAGAGAAAAAAGAGAAAACCCATAGGAAAAACTCCCCCCAAAAAGAGAGAAAATAAGAAGAGAGATAAAAACCCCATTAAAGATGATGTTGAAGTAGTCCACACTCTAAGTACTCAAAAGTCACAAAAGAACTCAATTTTCATGAGTGGTCTGAATCCACTACTCGATCACAAAAATAACTGACACTGAGCTTCACCAAGATAACTTTAATAAAAAATGATGTTAATGGTGATGAAAGTACAAAAGAGTAATGCATATATAAATAACACTCAACACCTAAGAATTAGAATGTACACCACACCCCCCATACTGCTGACTGGGTAGAATAATGCAAAAATAATGTATGAACACACCCTCCTATAATGTTGAATGGGTGGAGTGAATGAAAAAGGTTTATACAAGGGGTTAAAATATACTACTCAAAAACCAAACACACTGATACTATATGCACTAGAATAGCTCCATATCACGCTAAAAAAGACTATCAAATTGTCAAAAAAGACAAGATGACACTGGGATTCACTAGAATAACTAAACTTTAAGTGATGGGAGACTGTCAACTATTAAAAAAGTGGTGTCAAAAATATAGATAATATATCTCAAAGAGGATGGCCCTGGTGGTGATGGGAGAGACAAGTGACTGAAGAAGAGAAAAAGTGCCCAAAATAGAGCACACAAATGCATGAAGGTAGATAAGGCTGAATCAATTAACCCCCTATGGAACTTATAAATAATTGCAAGTATAATATATCTCATACACAAAAAAACACCAAACGAAAATAAGTAAGATATTTGGCTTCAATAAAATAACTTCAAAGAAGGATATTGTCAACTTATCAAAAAAGCCATCAAGTATCATAAGAAATGATCCAAAAAAAGGGAGTGAAAAGATGTCTCCATAGAATAAGGAAACACACTAAGAAAGGGGCCTTGATGGAGACATGACACAAATTACAAGTGTGTCAAAGTGCCAATGCACAAAATGGAATAGAGCATGTCATGGGATGATGGAAGAGTGTGGCAAATGATAAAAAAGACATGTATGTAAAAACACATCTAAAATGATCAACTCCCAAAAAATGAAAATATAGAGCACATGCAAAAAATGTCAGGTTTAGCCAAACATGCATCTGAGATAGTGCAAATTGTAAGAGTGGCATAAGCAATGCAATTCAAGCTAAGAATGAGCAATGTGGACCAAAGCTCATGCAAATAGGATGTTGGTCATAGTCAAAATTATGTCTAAAATTGTAAGGAAAGAGGAAAAAGTAAAGGAGAAAAATAATTTGTTTACTTGTGAAGGGGTTTGACCACCTGCCAAATCAAGCCTCACCCTCCATATTTTAATAGTGACAGAACAAAAGCAAAAGAAAAATAATAAATGTATCATTTAAAATAATTGCCCTCTATTTAACAATTAAATCACCATAAAAAATATGACAAGCCCCTACATTTAAAATGTCCCTCAATTTGTTTGCCATCATTCAAAAGTTAAACCCCTCACTCATAAATCCAATGTTCCCCCACTTAAATAAAAAACCTCCACCTTTAAATCACCCCTTTTAATAGTGTCCCACCTTATAAAGTTGTTTTTATAAAAAATAATAAAGAAAAATTGATTGCTTTTAATCCAAAAACAAAAAAAAAGAATCATCCACTGCCACTAATTAATTATCTCCACCATACAAAAGAAAGTTCCTCCAACACAAGCAAGTGTTGAAGGAGCATACACCATTATAAAAAGGAGTAGGCCATGGAAATGTGCCACTGAAAAAAATAGGCAAGACATTATAATAGACCCTGTCACAAGCAGTCATCCAATCATAGATGAAGATGAGAGTAAAAGATGGTGAAGAATGTTGATTACCTTGCAAGACACAAATGTGAGATAAATTTGAAGGTGATAATGTAGTGGAGGTTGATGAGGTTTGAAATAGCCTTTAAAAGAGTCAACATTGAACATCAATAGGTCAATCTAATTAAAAAAATTAGCTAATAAAGATGAAGCAGGCCGTATTACATCTATGAGACTACCAGGTGCCCCTCTAGCAAGTCAAGCTTGTGGGATGATGAAACCAAGGTGAAAGTCATTGGTTTATAATCCCATGAAGGTTAATGATAGGGTATCCCAATGTAGGAACCATGCTAAATCAAAACTCATCATTGTCCATAATGGCACATGCTATCAAAAAACTACTCCATAACATCCTACAATCCATGACTCATCAAATCTATCGTAAGGATGCTATGGGGAATTTTTTTTTAAAGACCCACTAAAGATTTCATTGAACCTAGAAAAACCCAAAAAAATTTCTTGAAAAAATGTTAATAAATTTGTTGTATGGATCTACACAAATTTACCCCTAAAATTCTAAAACCCCCCCCAAAAATAAGTTTTTTTACATAATTCTTAGTTTTCAATATATTGATAGGTGATCTTAGAATTTTGAGGCCTTTTAGACTCAATGACACATGTTAGAGGACCTGAAAATGCACCAAAAAATAATTGACTGCAAAAAGTGGTTCAAATGGCTATGGAAATAGCTACAAAAAGGGCTCAATTAGAAAAATAATGGTGGATTTGCAATGATAGAAACCTAAAATTAAGTAATGGATGTTGATGGGTGGCTATAATACCATGAAAGATTTCACAACACTCTTCAACCAATATCTCTGCAACAAACCATTACCATAGCCATGAGTACTTCAACATTGCACATAAGGGATAAACCAACTATCACTCTATATTATTCAAAAAAAGTATGATTAATACAATGGAGAGCCCTGGCTTAAGTAGGCAAATAGAAAAAAGAATCAAGCCTAACTAAGCAATGTGGGATAAATTCTCACATAGGACAAACTAAAAAAATGATGACAAATTTAATTAGAACCTAGTAAATATGAGAAATGTACTCTAACATTTGCATTCACTGTGCGATGCTATGAGGGACCTCATGAATCTCCTCTTTCTCCTTGGGTGATTTGATGAACATCATGCCCTATCCCTCCAGGTAGTTTACTTAGATTATATTTAGATTTATTGTTTATATACATGTTTACATTGTTATATCTATCTTAACAACCTTATGAATGTTAGATCCAACATACATTGTACGTTGCCAACTTATGCTCAATCTCTTTTACATTATGATGACATGTATACACATTATATTAGTTTCCCATGTAGATATCATATATTTTTATTATAACACACATGATGCATAACTTTTCTTTTAAGGACAATTATTCTAGAGGTTCAACAATTCTCCTCAACAGAGGGGGCATTCGAAAGGGTTTATCACAGAGATCGAGCCATCCTAGTGCACCCAAAAACATAGTTTTTAACATGTAAACATAGATTACAGAGCTTAGACTTAGGAAAATATAGTGAAATACATTCACACATAGATCAATCTTAGTTTTTTAAGAAACAACACTTTTGGACAATAACACAGTACACTACCAGGAGTGTAGCGTGTTATAGTCTACTCACTATGTTATTATCAGTAACCTCAATACCATAAAATTATAAATTGTCAAAAAGGTATAACATGTACAGTTTAGATTTACATAGTCTTAGTCACAAATTATTAGATATGCTCAGTATATACTCAATTTTTACATAAATTTACATAGGTTTTCTTAGATTTGGGGCATCATGCATGACATGATCACTCTCATTTTAGTTTTAGATATACATAGATACAGATTATTATTACTCCATTTAGAATCCATATGTATAGATATTAGAATTGGGAGAATATACATGTCATATTGTTTCTATATGCTTAGTTTTTCACCAGTTCTCTTAGATGGAATGAAAACCCCATGCCATTCTCCACATTATATAATCTAGACACCTTATGCACCAATTTTGCACCAAGATTACACTAGATTGATGCCTCATTCCATCTATAGTGGTTAGCGTTCCCTAGTGACCCATATCCATTTTACATTCCTGAGTCCCTAAGGGGACCCTATGTTGTTTTTCATTTCAAAATTCTTGAGTGGCCCAGAACCATATTTTATAGCTTCATAACACCACACAATTTTAGTTTCAGCTTCTTTTACTACACATGGGTAGGCAATGATGGAGTCAACTTGAGTTCTTGAGCCACCCACATGAGAGGGTTAAGTCATTGGTCTAATACAAGTTATTCATAGATTATGATCCATAAAATAAGGGTGGGAAATGATGGAGTCAAGGCCAAATTGAGTTATTGAACCACCCATACATGGGGATTGGGTAAGCCATTAGCCCAGTCTAAGTTATTCACCATTTGATCACCATATACACACACATGATTTCACCAGGTTTTTACATTGGTTCACATACCTAGTGAGGTGTATTCATTCCTTTCCTCTCTCACATCTCTTTAGTCAATTTTGTCTTTGATCTTTTTGATATTTATTAAGGATTGATTCATATATGTTTCATTTTCAAGACACACAATGGAGCATAATTTAAAAAAATTAGACCCACCTTCATGGGTTTCACCTCATGGGTAAGTCCAGGTACATTTCTCTTTCTTTCATCCTAGTCATTTCACTTTGTTGCATTTATAAAATAAAGGGGGTAAAAATATAGTCATCCAAAATTTCATTTAATTAAATGAGTGTCACTTGAGACCACCCTATCCATAGCTTAGCCCTAGACCTATCTAAGAACCTCTTTTGATCCTTTCTAGCTTCTAGGCACATCTAGACCATGCCCAAATATACCCATAGCCATATTCAACCATCACCTAGGCATCCCTGATCATTTTCACATTTTATAACCATCTATAGAATAATGCACTAGTGGAAAAGGGGGAAACACTATTGACCCTTAACTTCCTTTACCCCTAATAGATATCTTTCCACTCCCTGAAGCATCTTAGGGTCAACATAGATTCATTTCATGTCTTGAAAATCATCAAAACACTATATAAAGACCACTCTCATTCATTTATCCTTTAGATGGCTATTCTCATGAAGAAGCTTAGAAACAATTATGCAAATTAAGGTTGTTGATCCCTATTTACCCCTATTTCTACATACATCCATCTATAGTATCC
Organism: Torreya grandis; assembly: GCA_037957365.1. Lineage (NCBI taxonomy): Eukaryota > Viridiplantae > Streptophyta > Pinopsida > Cupressales > Taxaceae > Torreya > Torreya grandis. Next base: position 1,250,337 of record JARHVA010001083.1, read on the forward strand.
CAAAGCTTAGTTTTACTCAGATTCCTAGTCTCAATCCAAACTCTAAGCATTCAAATTAACATTCACACTCAGGCATACTAGCATCACTCTCACTTGCACCAACACTTAGATTGGGAGAACTACATCAAGCTTGATCCCCTTTCAAGGTATTGGTATGCAGGCAATGCTTAACACATGAGGTGTTAAGTGCCTACCCTACCCTACTAATGCCAATCTTCTTTCACTTATATTCATCAAAACTCTAGAAATCATGGAGGCTTAGGGTTTCATAGTAAAATTAGTTAAAGTTCAAAATAGGCAAAAAAATAGGTCTTGATCGTACATATATAATATTATCGAAATAGAATGAAGGTATACCAAGGATTTCACTGCTTCATCTGTATAGGGTCATTAGTGTAGCATAATGTCAATAATATAGTGTACTATTAACAAAGAGGGTCATACTATTATCTAAAGAGGCTTATGCCACTTGTTCTCTACTAGTAACACCCTATTCTTGCATCACTTCCATGCCTAGCACTTGCCTATCCCAGACACATTTTCTAGCTAAGTGCATATTCTCTAATTCATATCTATTCATAGAATATTTAGATAAATTGATTATTGTGAAAATTGATGACTGTTGATACTGTAGTATTTTATTCCCTGATTTATTACTCATCCATCTATCAACATTAGGATTACATTACATAATCCTAAAAAAGATAAATCACCAAGCAAAACACCTATCAATCTCACAATCATTGTAAAAATTGAGTTATATTGCCTTATTTTTTTATATTTACAAATTAGTCATAAGAGTAGTGTTTTTATAGGTTTGAATCATTTAAAAAATAGTCCATGAGTAGTATTTATCAAGTTATAATATAGATCACTACATGCACTCACATATAACATGTTGCATAATTTTTAACACACAAGCTCACATAAGAGGAATAACTACATTAGTTTGAATCCCTCTTTAGAGTATATGGCTATGTAAGCATCCCTCATTGATAGAGGGATCTTTTAATTTAGATTGACTTCACTTGTGCACACTAACCCCTATTTTTTTAGATGACATGCATAATTTAGAGGACTTAAGGTTTTGATCAAAATATTGATATCTAGAACTTATGTGCATGATCCATGTTGAGAATCTACAAGGTGATAGTGATCCCTAATAGATGCAATTAGTTTCTCTATAAAAAGACATGTATTCCATATAAGATAGAAACATTTGATTCACAATAAAAACATAAATAATAGTGTCCAAATATAGATGGTAGTTTCTAATCTAATAGAAAGAAAATATTCAAAATCTAAGAAATTACTATAGAGCATCATTCTATCTTGTCTTGTACCTACATCTACCAAATCCACCTGCACACTAGTAAATAATCTAAGTATTATTTCTTCTTCATGTTGCTATATTCATATTAGTGTTTGAAATTATACTTTCCTATTTAGCATGTTTTCATAGTTTAACACTATATCAAAATATTGTGAATCTAAATTATTTAATTGGCCTACTTTCAAATTAGTTTAGCCATTTGTTTGATAGGGCTATTATCCCCCTAACCCTCACAAATGTAAAAAGGGTTAAATAAGAACATACCATAATACATATCTTGATAAAAGAGAAGATTTATTATGTAAGGCACTATTAGAACATTTAATTTCTAAGTGGGCTTAATTGACCCTTAGCTTACCTTCATAGTTAATTAAATAATAATAATATATTATTTATTAACACAAGGTGAAAATCTCATGTAAATAAATAATAAAATTATATTTATTTAATACTTACCAGTGTTATTAAATAAATTTTAGGATGGTTGGACCCATTGGTTTCAATGGTCACCTCCCTTTACACTTCACTATAAATAGGGTTTTACCTCTATTGTGAATATCAAGAATTAGAAATTTGATATTTGTGTGTGGTAAATATTTTTGAAGGCTTTATGAAGACTGGTTGAGAGGAAGTGAGAAGAGGAAGGCTATGTTTTAGGGTTCATAAGTTTCTTATCATGGTAGAAAACCCTGAAGGAGTGTAATTATTCAAGCAAACAATTATCAATTGTTAGTATCAATTGATTTACATTCAATAATAAATGATTTTTCATATTTTCTCAACTTTACTGGCTTGGTAAGACACAAAGAAGGTCAAAAAAATTATTTGAAGACCTATCTCAAACTTGTATTGGTGGATCTTCATTTAGAATCTTGCAGAGCCCTGTTCAAGACACCTGAAAGCAACCAAACAAGCTAAAACCCAAAAAATCATTTGTGACATCCTTGTACATACTTGTATGGCTTATGCTAGGAATAAAATCATAAATAATTAATTTTAATCATTCTTTAGGAGGTTCGTTGCTCTAAGAGGTCATTTCATACATATTTAAGCATTCTAAAATTAAAAGTAAAGCCTAAGTAGCATATATTTAGCCTCTATAATTGTGCCTGATCCTCTTCAGTGCACTTGTATGGCTTAGAGGAGTGAAACAATAAGTTATTCACCAGAAATTTCATTTTGAAACTTGTTTTGGCACTTATGAGCCATTTAAGGAGGATTCTCAAAGTTTCAATCCATTTAGAAGCTTGTATAATTTACTTTGAGCATTTGTTCACCTACAGGAGCACCATAGTAAAGCTACAGGTATGTAGTTAATGTTACATAGTTTTGAAGAGTTATTTAAAAAATACTTTTTTATTTCTATTCTCAAATTTATATATAAACCCTAGTCCCACCTTCATTGGCTTAATTCTTTAATTCAAAAAATTAAAAAAGGGTCAATTTATTTAATTTTTGAAATTACATGTTGTATATATATTTATTTTTCAAAAATTAGATAAAAATGTATAAATTTACATTAGTGCATGTAAAATCTCAAGTAAGCTCTTAGTTGAGTTGGTGGCTCTATTTTTACTAAAACCTTGTAAATAAGGAGTCTAGTGTTCAAATATCAGTAGCCTTTCCTTTTTTGATCAAGTCAATTTATTGTTTTAGTTAAATTATTTTTAATTTGAATTTATTTTTTTGGTTTGTGTGCAAACATCTCATGTTCAAACCCCTCTATTATCGACCTTCTTTGCGATATTTGACCTAGTCAAAACCTTGTCAATCATAGTCATATAACCAGTAGATTTATAGGTTTTGGCACCTTTTGATCATATTTATGTGGTCCATTTTTTATTTTAAAACCTTTTATTATTATTTTTTCAACATTTTAAATAAAAATATTTAGATAGTTATTTTGTGTGCGACACTTTCAACACCTATTATAATGTAATCTATTACAATTTATTATATTATTTAACATATATTTGAATAATTAAATATTTTTTATACTAAAAATTCATTTTATTTTTAGAAAATAGAGTACAAAATCTCATTAAAAAAGTTCAATTTTAAGCTTTTATATAGTATTATATTGTCATTCTTAAAGGGAAGTTATGGATTTTCCTGACTTTGTATTAGATAAATATCATATGTTTAATGGTTCAAAATATAATATATGGAAAATAAGCATTAAAGTAGAATTTTGACCTGAAAGTTATGGAATATTGTCATTGGGACTGAAAAAACCTTGTCAAAATGACATGTTACCAATGAATTTTCAAATACATTTCAACAAAAATTGCAAGAAGCCATGTCAATAAACATTTAGAGTGTTAAGGATGAATTCCTACTCCATATTAGTAATCAAGAGTCTCTTAGTGATATTCAAAAAATCTTTAAGTCCATGCATGAGGGAACTTGTCTCTCTAAGATAATTAAATTAATTCTTGAATTTTTGACTACACCTATGAAAAGTGATAAAAAAGTAACAATTTTTTTGCTAAAATTAAGAATATTAAAGCTTAATTAGATGGATGTAAATGTAATTTAATTCAAAATACATTAATTTATCTAATTATTCAATTGAATATTCATGAAAAATTTCATAATTTTATTTCTATTTTGAATTCAAAGTACCAAATAGAGCTAGATATCCCTTACCTAACTGCCCTATCAACTCTTCTGATTCAAGAAAAACAATTTATGACTAATTTTGATTCTAAATAAAATTACACTCATGAAATTATCATTCTCAATCCTATTTCTAAGAATAACTAGACCTATACATCTAACCCTAATTCTATCAATGGCTCAAATACAAATACAAAATTTGGTAATAAGAATCATAATCCTAAGTTTAATGAGAATTGTAATGTGTGGGAAATTTGTTCATAGAAGGGAAACTTATAAAAATAAAGATAGAGTAAAAAATAAATCTTATAAAAATAACAAAGGAAAGAAATCTAATCAAAACAAACATAATAATCAAAACCCTAATCAGAATAATAATCAAGATTAGAATTCAAATGTTATTAATTTATATGATAATTTATTTGATTTAAATAAGAATGAATGGATTATAGATAGTGTAGTGGTTCATCAAATCATATGACCTGATTATCTAATATTTTATATGATTCTAGAGATATCTCTTAAAATATTTAATTAGGAGATAATTCCTTTTTAGGTGCAACTAAACAAGGAAAAACAAAATTTATAAATATTGCTATTAATGATGTTTTATTTTTACCTATCTTGTTCTCAACTTATGAATGATAATTTAATTGTAACATTGATTAAAGATAATTGGTCCATTTGGTTCTCTGATTGTTGAAGATATTTAAAAGAATGGCTTATACATTTTCTCTACTTCTTCTGCATGTTTTTTTATCAAGTAGTAAAAATGAATCTCAATTATGGCATAAAATATTAGGACATGTTAATTTTATAAATTTACATGATATGTCTATTTATAATATTTTTGATGGAATTACTTCTATATATTTTCATCATGAAACTTGTGAGATTTACTTATATGGTGAGCAACATACTAACCCCTTTTACAAGAATTATGATGCGAATTCCTCACATTATTTAGAATTAATTTATAGTGATGTTATAGGACTTCTTGAAGTTGTATCTCTTAATGGTTATTTGTGTACAATCAATTTTATTTGTGATTTTATTATAATGATTTGGTCATATTTCATTAAAAATAAAACTAAATTTTTGTCTAAATTCAAAGAATTTAATTTTTTTTGGTTAAATGATTCTAACTTTTATATTAATATGTTAAGATTTGATAATGATAGTGAATATAATAATATAGAGTTTGATTTTTTTTAATTAACTGTGGTATTAAAAGAGAATTAACAATTCCCTAGTCCCCTCAACAAAATGGTATTATTGAAAGGAAAACCACACCATTATAGAAATGGATAGAAAAATGTTTCATTATGCAAATATTCCTAATTACTTATGGGATGAAGCCATGGATATTATTGTGCATATTCTAAATATAGTCCCTACAAAAAATTTACATCTTTCTACTCTTTTATAAAGGTGGTCTAAAAATAAACTCAATGTGGCTCATCTTATGATCTTTGGTAGTCTTACTTCTATCTTTGTTCTTAAAGTTAAAATAAAGAAGCTTGATCTTACATCCTATTCTTGTATTTTTATAGGTTATGAAGGTAATATTAAAGCTTTAAGAGTATATGATCCATATAAAATATAAATCATTGAGAATATGAATGTTCTTATTCTCAAAAAATCTTTTTATGGGACCTTTATAGAACCTCCTCAATGTTATTCTTTTGATGAACCTAACTCTCATTTTTCTCCTTATGAAGAAACTAATGCCATAGAGGAAGTTGATCTAGTTTTGGATAACTTAGAATTTGAGGAACCCCCTAAGTTTTATATTCAATCTAAAAGACCTATATGGGTATAATCTCTAATTCAATATTCTAATATTGATAATATTAATAAATTAACCAGGAGTCAACATTTTTATCATGCTTTAATGACTATGTATAAATGTGAACCTCAATATTTTAAGTAACTCATTCAAGATGATAGGTGGAAAGTTGCTATGCAAGCTAAGTATAATGCCTTAATTAAAAATTAGACTTGGGATCTTGTCCCTCCTCTACCTAAAAGACATGTTGTTAGTTGTAGGTGGATTTATAAAATAAAATATAATTCAATTGGTAAAATTGACAAGTTTAAAAAAATATTAATCACTATTGGGTTTATTCAAAAATCCAAGATTGACTATGTTGAAACATTTTTTCATGTAGCAAAAATGAGCACTATTAAATTACTCATTGCTCTTGCATCCCAAAATATCTAGATTATCCATCAAATGGATTTTAATAATACATTTATAAATGGTGATTTAGAAGGGAAAATATATATTACTTAGCCTAAAGGTTTCACAGACCCTAAAATAGAACATTTTGTGTGTAAGTTAAAGAGATTTTTGTATTTAAAACAAGCTTTTTGAACTTGGTATTCTAAAAGAACTTCTTTATTTAAAGATATATGTTTATCTAACTATTATTATGATAATGATCTCTTTGTTAAAGTTGAAAATGGTCATTTAATCTTAATTTTTTTATATGTTGATGATATTTTAATTATTGGTGATCTAACTAGTTTAATTCATAAATATAAAGATAAACTAAGTCAACTATTTGAAATGATTGATTTAGGAATTTTGCATCATTTTTAAAGAATAATTATATTTAAATATAAAAGTTTAGTTGTTGTGTCACAATCTTAATATGCACATAATCTTCTTGTTAAGTTTAATATACTTGATTGTAAATCTACATCTACTCCTATTGAAGTTGGTGTTAAACTTGATCCAAAACCTACATGTGAAAAATATAACCTTACTCTATATATAGATCTTGTTGGTGGTTTGATTTATCTAACCATTACTAGGCTAGATATTTTATATGCTGTTGGTGTTAATTCTACATTTATGCAGGATCCATATATGGATAATTATAAATTAACAAAGAGAATACTTAGGTATAGAAAATAAACTATAGTTTATGGTTTATTTTATTATTCAATTGATAATGCCAATTTATATGGTTATTCTAATGCTGATCATGTTGGTGATACTATAAATCTTAAATCTACTTCTGAATATGTATTTAATTTTGGTGTAGGTGCTATAACTTGGATTAGTAATTAGTAACCTACTATTTTTATCTCTTCTACTAAAGTAGAGTATAAAAGTGATATAGAAGCTAATAAAGAATTCAAGTGGATGTAAAAGTTATTGGGATAATTTAATTTGGATGTTTTTCATAGTACCATCCTTCACTGTGATAACCAAAGTTGTATAACTTTGGTAAAAAATCTAGTGCAACACTAATGACCTAAACATATTGAAGTGTGTGCATTTTATTTGAGAAAAAGTTATAAATGGTGATATTAATCTATAGTTTTGTATTATAGATGCACAAGTGGAAGATATATTTACAAAACCACTTATTTGTACTAATTTTTATCATTTTAATGCAATGCTAGGCCTCTGAGAGTTTCCATTGAGGGGAATGTGCATGACATTATCATTTCCTAACAACCATGTGTTCCTTCTTCTTCTCTACACTTGTTATCATTGTAAAATTTGTGTATAAGTTTTAATTTTTCACATAAATAAACTAAATCATACTTTTTAATGGAGGTATATATGTTATAAAAGGATCCAAATATGCTTAGTTTATTATTCATAAGAAACTATGAGATGTAGTCTCACAATCGTGCTATCATAGACTTATTTTTGATTAATTTATGAATTATAATACCTTTTATTTTAAAAATTGATGTTTAGCATGATGATTTTTTTTAAATCCTTCAATTATGTATATAATATAATTTCCTTTTCAAGGTGACTAACTTTTATCCCCACTTAGCATTAATGGGGAGTATTATAACATTTAATTGCTCAGTGGAATTAATTGACCCTTGGATTACCTTGGTAGATAATTAAATAATAATATATTATTATTAACATAAGGTGAAAACCTCATATAAATAAATAATAAAATTATATTTATTTAATACTTAGCAATGTTATTAAATAACTTTTAGGATGGCTAGACCCATTGGTTACAACAATCACCTCCTTTCACATTTCACTATAAATAAGGTTTTACCCCTATTGTGAAATATTGTGAATTGGAAATTTTATATTTTTAAGTAGAAAATATTTGTAAAGGCTTTGTGAAGATTAGTTGAGAGGAAGTGAGAAGAGGAAATCTATGTATTAGTGTTCATAAGTCTCTCAATTATATGAGTATCAACATTTGTGGGTTTTTTATCTTTTGAGGTTTTTCCACCTAAATTACATGTTATGTGTACAATTTATTTGGTTATTTTTTATATGATTTGATATTAAAGTTCATATCTTGATCTTCTGTGACATTAAATATACTTTGCTTATTGGTTTCTTACTAGACACTACCATTGCAAGTTTATGTAACATCATCATATTTCATAAACATAATCAGCCATGTGGGAATATTCATTAAATAACATCATGAAGCATTGAATATTAAAAATACAATGTAAATTGTATCATTGTTCATGAATTTAAATCAAGTATCTAATAATTTAATGTGGTGTCATGTTGTATACACCTAATTTTAGCACAAGTCATGTATTTACAATTCCTTTGTTATGTTTTTGTGTATTTGGGTTATTTTATTATATTAGAATATTATTTTTACACTTTACATTCACATTGGACTCCTCATGATTTTTTTTCATTTGTATTTCCTCATAGACACTTTTAAATTTGAAATTTCCTTACCGTAATATCCCCCAAGTATCTTGCAGTTCATTTTGATCTATATTTCATGAGTCTTTTATCTTGACCTTTTTTTAATAGTATAAGACTAGTCTTAACATTTTTTGAAATAGTTTGAAAGTGGTTAAGTTGCATGTGGGTACTTTGTGCCACCATGCCATGTTTTCTCATGTCTTGATTTTTGGTTTTCACACCTTTCCATGGTAGGCCTATGCATGAATGTTTCCTAAGTTGAAGTCAAATGAGTCTATATATGAAATTGTACCCTAATCCATTTATTATCAAGAAATAAAATAATTGATTTTCACTTTGATCATATCTATCACACACTTATTAATGAGTTTACACATTTGTTACTATTACACACTATCTACTAAATTCTTGTCATCACATACTTATACCAAAATAAGGAATGGATTATAGAATAAAATATTATTGATTATAATATGGAGAGAATGTGGAGTCTTATCTCACATTGGGATGGGTTACTCACATGTATATATCTACACAAATATTAATTCTGAACACACATGATATGTAAAGCAATCCCCATTCAAAGGACTTAGGCCACTAATTATGCATATTTCCTTTAGTATTTGATGTATTTTTAGATATTGTGTTAGATTAGGATTACATAAAGTGGAAATATGCACATAATTATACTATCCAAGAGAATATTAAGGACTTATACTATCTATAAAGGGTTTCTAAAAGTTTTAGACCTTAAGAATTTATATAACCATTTTTGGACCTATATGATCACTATCACGCTAGCCTACCACTCTCAAATTCCATTTTTCACCAATTACTTTTTTAGAACAATCCAAAACTAGCCATCATCATATATCATTGTATAATTTATGAAATCCATTCTATACTATTCTAGAATTTTTTATCACTATCAGTCGTTGTCAGAATTTAGGTAAATCCAAAATTAAGAATGTATCTCTTTATCTATCTATTTCACATTTCAATTTTCCAAGTTCAAGGTATTTTAATTAGTTTTACATTATATAAAATATTCATTTAGAGTAATTATCTTATAAATCCCTTGTGTAATTAATTTTCATGGTTAACTTAATTATTTAAACATTGGTGTGCCCTCTAGTTAAAACATTTTGATGAACCCTTCATTTTTGAATTTACAACATTAGGGTTTCATACTCTCTTTCCCTCTAGGATTTGTTAATATGGTTTTCTTTAAATCTAATTTATCTATGGATTTAATTTATTATTATAATATCATTATCCATAATTTATTTCATGTTATCTATGTTTACATCTTATTATTTTACCTTATTTTGGATCAGTGTATGTAAGTAAGAAAGAAGTTTTGAATATTCAAATTGTCTAAGATATGTATAAATTAAGAAAATCCAAATGCTAAAATTATATTTTAATTTAAAATTTACTCTTTATGAAAAGTACTTAGAGGACTAGGGTACTTATCTTATTATTAATACGTGCATGTCTAAGACTGTGTGCAGGTGGAATAAATGACTGAAAATAGATATGGTGTCACTCAACTTTAGAAACTCATTATCCAAACCCACTTAGATGAATTTAGAATAAATTATATGCCTAGGTTAAATAAAGGCATATAAATATATATAGAAATGTTCTTATGATATGTGCTTGATTGTCTCATCATAGATCATTGCACTTTTTTGTAAATCATTATTCTATGCAATATCATAAGCTTGTTGTGTACATAAACTAAGAAAACATGTATCCTTAACTTTGAAACCCTAAATACACTTTTTAAACTAGGTTTGGAATTGAAAAAGGGGAATAAATATGGTTTGAGTTGACCCCCTCTCCCCCTTGAGTGGATAAGTGTTGCCTACATTTCTAATATTTTTAAGAGGGATCAAACTATACGTAGTTATCTCATTTAGGTGTATATGTGAAATAGTTTTGATTTAGTGTGATACAACTTGTAATATATATTTAAAAACTTGAAAATATAAAATTGACTTGGAGAAGGTGCTTCAAACTTGGCTAGGGCATGCTCCATATGAGTGATTTATAATTTGGGATATTTAGGGTGATTATTCTCAATGTGCAAGTGACTGGTACTTTTAAGATGATTAATATATATGGAATATGATTATACGTACTATGGATAAATAAATTAATTTTTTTGTAACTTATACTAATGCCATATTGAATATATGGGTTGACCCATACGGATAATTTGAATATAAAAAATGACAATTGCTAGGCACGTGGATAGTTTAACATAGGTGGATGATTTCTAAAATCTAGAACCATTTAAGTGTGATTGAAGGAGTCAAAAAAGATAATAAAAATGATATGGTGACCATGATACATTCTAATTAGGATAATAATAAAATTATACATAGACAAGGGAATTCCTACAGGGGAATGGTATCAAATCAAGATGAATGAGTTCATAAAAGGAAAATGGATGGGAGAGAAGAGTGTGAAAGAGCCATACAATTCATGTAAGGTAAAGATAGGTCAATAATGACATTTTATAGTGTCTATTACCATGTTTTAGTGTCTACATATGTCCCCATTTTATTCTAGTATTAAAAATGCTAAAGTAAAAGGGTAAGTAAATTATGTATTTTTATGTGTAACCAAACTTTGTATTTTACATGCAAACTTGTAATAAAAAATGTAGAAATCAATATCCACATATGATATAAAACATAAAATAAAATAGATTGATAAAACATTTGAAATATGAAGAGGAAGGGAAGAACAAACTTGTAAGTGGGCAAACTGTGCTGCCCTTTAAGGCTTTGGAGATTGGGGTGATTATTCCCCAATGAATAATGTCATGTGGTGATTATGCCCCAAGAAAAATGTCACTATTCAAACTATAGGCTATGAAGATAAATTCCCTAACCATCATGAAGAAGGATTAGTGTTAGTTCATTTAATGACACATAACCTTAACTACACTACTCATTTAATTAATATATAACTTTAAGATGAAATGTGGAGCCCCATATTAGGCTCATATATAAATATTAATATATTGAATAAACCACCATATATAGATTTTAGATAAAAAATAATGCCATCATTTCCTTAAGTACTAACTTGAAAAATAAAAAAATGCATGTATTAACAACATCCATGCCCCATAATATGATCAATTATACTAATTTGATATAGAATGCCATAATTCTATATGTAAATTTACCCTTAATATGTTAAATTTTATAATCTATCACTTGTGTAACTATAAAATGCCTCCATATGTATTACATATTCCCCCAAATATGTCTTAATCTGTAAATATTTGTCCCGTAGTTTGAATCATGTAATCTATCTCAAAATCTGATTTATCTATGTATGTAAGCTTGAATCTCCATGAAAATCCCACTAATATGCCCCCCTTTTGAGGTGAGGAATGTAGCTTATAAATTACTCATCTCAAAATAAAAGAATTAAACCCAACATGCTCTATAGAAAGATGTAAGCATTTAAAACATGCACTAACATGTGGAGAATATGTCATCATAATATGACTAGATCATCAAATCATATATTAAACATGTATCCTAATGCATACAAGTCTCATGCTAAGATAGACATATAAATTAGGCATGCAACATTAGTGATCATAGATAGAAGTATTGAATAATAACCCATGTAGAAAGGTGCATGATATAGATCATGACACTGCACATAAGTAAAAATGTGTGTGATATGGATCACAACACCACAATCTCAACATAAAATTTAGGATGTATCCACTATTAAGCACATAATGTCATGTCCATGATGAATATTATAAAATGAAATGCATTAACACTTAATGCCATGCATAATAATAGGCACACATATTACAATCAATGAACACACACTATCTAAACAAGGTAAGAGCCAAACATAATGAATAATCAATTTTACACTATGAACACAAATGTCACATAATAAAGGTAAGGGACACACAAATAAATAGTAGTAACAAAATGATACAATCAATCAAGTAATGTCACATAATAAGGAAAGATCCATATTAAGAAAGAGTCATGTAATGATACACTCAGTCAAGAAAAGTCACACACTAAGTCAAGAGCCACTAATAAATAGTCATACAATGATACACTCATTCAAATAATGTCACTCACTAAGCCAAAAAAAACACATAACATAATAAATGATTAACCTTTCTGTAATAATATAACAACAATGAAGCATACAAGTCAAGCTAATCTATATCATCAATCTATGCTAATATCAAAACATAACTAAGTAGCATATCCATAAAATTTAGTACTTCAAATATTATATAAAAGAAAAATGCATATGTAAACATTCAATATATATTAACATGATAAATGGAAAGGTCATAGAAATATATACTTTTATAACAATGTGACCTATAAAATGAGATGCATCAGCATTCATATGGCCCCTATGTGCAGGAATGTCGCACCCCCACCCCAACCTGCACACCACACCCCACCCAACACGTGCCCCCCCCCCCAACACACACACACACGTCTTGCATGTCACTCATGTATACTATGAAATACATGTGCATATGAAAAAGTATATGTAATGTACCAAACATGTGATAAATAACATAAACCAATATAACAATTAGTAACACATGTTATGCTTATGTCTTATTTTTTATTTTTTAGAATATATATATTTTTAATTTTTTGATTTTGATTTTTTTATTTTTTAAGGATCTTTTGATTATGTTCCTACTAATAAATGATCATATCAATGGGATTATCACATGTTGGTCCTATATCAAACATTTAAATTCTGAATTGTTGTGAATAAGTGGTCATACATGTATCTATATATGAATTTGAGAGGTGATCTCGTGATGTAATATATCCATCAATATCATCATGACTCATAGGATACTATGTATGATTAATAACCCTAGTAAACATGGTATCCAATGGATTTTATTTTATATTAAAAAAATGTGCTTGTGTTTACTATGAAACACATGAAACTTTAGACAAAACTATCTTAGGATGGATGGAGTAGATAATGGTTATCATGAGTCCTAAAAAAATCTTTGAGGTAATGGGCATTGAAGCACTAGTTGTCTAGGGAAGTCAATTACCTTAATTTAAATTACCTACATAGAATAACCTAAATGGGTTGTATAACTAAATTTAGTAGTGGTGGGGGTGGAGGAGGAAACACCTCTAGCTGAATAGGATACTCATATGGAATACGTGGAACTATAACCACCCTATTGTCATCTATATACTTCACACATGTATGTATTGAAGATGGTACTACATGTAGCTTATGTATCAAAGGAATTAATAACAACATATTGAATGCCTTTGTAATTAAGAGGACTAAGGAAGAAGTATAAATGACAATAAGTCTTAACACAATACTTACCAAAAGGTTCTCCCTCTTTCTATTGGATATTTTAACTATCTTCATTATATCCATCAAATATTCTTGTTTATAGACAAACATAGTAAGGAGTATCATAGTGAAAATGTTTTCATTGGAACCATTTTCTACCATAACACTATATACAGGTTTCAAGTCAATGTAGGCATGTAAAAATAATGACGTGTAATTAGAATCATCATCCATAATCTCACTATTATTAAATGTAATTATATATCATTGTACATATATGCTTAAAAGTGTACCAATAATACCTTCCAATAGATGCTTGTATGTTAGTGAATGAGGTTTTTCATTATAATTCATATGTACATTAGGATTATCCTTAGTTTTTATTATCACATGGTTAGGAAAGAGATCAAAAAATATTTTTAATTTTACATTCGCATTAGGTTTTGATTATGAATCATTTGTAGGTGTAGTAATATCATTAAGATCAATGGTTTTATGATCATTTTTTTTTGAATGAATGCCTAAACATCATAGGGAATCACTAAATTACATATAACATTAGCATCTATGCCCATATTTAGAGAGCAAACATATAACGGATTAAAATGTTGAGAAATCATACATCTAAATTAGTGAGATCCTTAGCTAAGCAACTACGACTAAGGGGCATCCACACCATTAAAATCACCCAAGGCACAATCTTAGCCTTAATGTCTTGACTCTCTATGTTGGGTATCTAGAGGGATTTATACCTTAGTGGATGGATATAAGCTACCATCATCCTCACTAATTTGACTACAACCCTTTCTATGTGTTATCATGATTGAGATCCTAAATCTTATGTCTTAATTAAAAAAATGTATTTGTTGAATTTACAACACATTGATGAGAATCACAATATGTATTCATATTGTATACCTTAAGTAAAGGAATATTCATATCAACCACTTTTGGGGTATGGAGAGATATAAGGTTTCACTCAAATTATGTAATAGTTTATGAGGAGGTTTAAGTATTCTTAAAAAATATCTGTTAGAAATATTGTCATTGATGTCAAAGGTCTAGAATCTTTGGTGATATAGGCCCCATTACATTTAATGGTGTTTCTAATATTCATATCTTGGCTAATATGTGTTAATATTTATTTAATATTATTGAATATATTTTTGGTTGCATATAAGTCAAAAAAGGGCCCATTGAGAAGTCAAAGAGTCACGGGGTAAAAGATGAAAGAGGAATGGGACACATTTTATCATGAAGAGTCATCTTGAGGAATTCGAAGAGTCACCATGTGAAGATAAAAGAGGTATGTCAAATTTTTCCAAGAAAGGACACTTTAAGGAATATGAAAAGTCACCAAGATAAAGAAAAAAGAGGAAAGGATGCTTTTGATTATGAAGGGTCACCATATGGCTTTTTAAATGAAAGGATATGAAGGGTCATGCAAGTTTGGTGCCATTTTCCATGAGGATTGAAGGGTCACAAAGGGTGAATGCCAAAGGTCATTTGGAAATATATAAATAAAGGCTTGAGAAGCCATTTGTAATATGCAAGAGAGTTCATGGTTTATATTTATTTTCAAAGAGAGAAAAGTAGGAGATATTATAGAGTTCTATCATTTGTTGAGTAATCAACATTGAGAGATAGTTGTGTTTTATACATAAGAGGGGTTGGTAATCCTACAAGTTGGTGCTTGAAAACTTTATATTTTGAGTTGGTGCTCATTCATATACTTGAGATTATTCTCTATAGTTTTTCCCACTTTGGGTTTCCATGTAAAAATATGGTCTCTCTTTCTCTCTCTCTCTTATGTGGTGCAAAATATTATTTTAGTTTTATTGCATATCTTGAATGTATGATTGAGTGGTTAAACAAAAGAAATAATATTAATTAAAAGATATATAATATATTGATTCACCTCCTGTTTTAGTATATTTTGTGCTTAACTATTGGTATCAGAGTAGATTCCTTTTGAAATTTTTTTTACAGCTTGAAGGAAGATCAATAAAGCACGATGGCTGGATCACATGAAGGATTTTATAGAAATAAGGCACCTTTGTTTGATGGGAAAAATTATGATTTTTGGAGCATAAGGATGAAGAATTATTTAATGGACCTTGGATTTGACATATGGCAAGCAGTGGTGGAGGAATATGAAGAGCCACAGACACTTGTAACTACTCCAGTAGAAAAGAAGGCAAGTGAAAATAATGCTAAAGCTTTAAATGATATTTTATGTGGTTTATGTGAATCAGAATTTGTTAAAGTTATGCAATGACAATATGCTCATAAAACTTGGGAAAACTTCAGAAGATAGTTTGAGAGTTTAAAGATGGAAGAAGAAGAAAATATATCAAGTTATCTCTTGTGGGTTGATCAAATAGTCAATCAAATTCAAGGTCTTGGAGAAAATTTAAAAGAGTCAGCTGTGGTTCAAAAGGTTTTGAGATCTCTACCATTGAGATATGATATGAAAGTTTTGGAAATTGAAGAGATGAAGAATTTATCCAAGCTAAAGATGGATGAGCTTCATGGTATTCTTACGGCATATGAGATGCGGACTGAACAAGATAAACCTTCAAAGAGAGAAGCAAATTTCAAGACATCAAAGAAAGAGAAGGCTAAAATTTAAGAATCAAGTGATAATTCTAGTGATGATGAAGATGAAAATGAAGCTCTATTCATTCACAAACCAAAAAAGGGCACATGTAAATATCAAAGAAAATTACCTTTTAAATATTTTAATTATGGAAAGATTAGACATTTTGTACCTAAATGCCCAAATAAGGGTAATGATGATAATGAAGAAGGAAAGTCTACATACAAGAATAATTTCAAAGGAAAATTCAAGAAAGGATTCTAGAAGAAGAGTTTGTATTCTAAAGATCCTAGCTCAGTCGAAGATAGTGGAGTCAGTGACTCAGAAGAAGAAGAGATTCTATTCATGGCCAAACATGAAGATGCCTCTACAAGCAAAAGTATAGATGATTAAGAAGAAGAATAGGATGAAGCTAAAGTGAATCTAGAAGAACTCATTTATGCCTTAGAAGAGTTAAAATATCTTGAAAAGAAGAATCAAAGATTAAAGCTCCAGATCGAGGAAAATAAAAAGGAGTCAAAGGAAATTATTGAAGATCTACAAGCACACTTTGAAAAATCCAAGAAGCATGAAGAAGATATAATGACACAGTTGAAAATAGTAAGTAAATAATGTGAAAGGTATTTTATTGAAATTGCTTCTTTAAAATTAGATCTTGAGAAAACAAATAAAGCAATCAATGGTAGAGTTGCCAATAATTCAAAATTTGAGAATAACACTAATATGTTGGATAAAATATTAGAAAATCAAAGATGAATGTTAGATAAGATAGGTATTAGTCTTGAAAAATAGAAAGAGGAGGTCACTACTTTTAAAAATAAGAAAAAGGGAAAGAGTTATGCTGAAGCTCTTACAAAAAAAGAAATAAAAAGGGAAGAAGTTAAGAATACAGAGGACATCTCAAACAAAGAAGGTTAGAGGGAACAAAGCTACAAAAGACAATCAAGTCAGAGATTCAAAAATAGGTCCTATTTTTATGGTTACTATTTTTATTTTAATAGATATGGTCATAAGAAATTAGAATGTCAAAAAAGAGCTAACAGTTTCATAAATAAGGAGAAGGAAAGTCATGTAGAGTCAAGAAAAAGCCACAACTATTTTAATCCTCTATCAAGCTTTAATGAAGAGGCCATAATATGTTACAAGTGCAATAGATTTAGACACATATCTTAGTACTTTAGAAGTGTGTTTGAGTTAGTCAAGAAGGACCAAAGTTTCAAGGCTCCATTCATCAAGAAGAAAGTTTATACAGGTTCATGGCAAAAAAAATAACTTAAAAAATCTATGTTGGTGCAGACTGCTTTACATACAAGAAATGAAGAAAAGCCATGGTTTATTGATAGTGGATGTTCAAGGCACATGATAGGAGACAAGAGTAAGTTCATAACCTTGAAGAAGATCAATGGTGGCATAGTGAAATTTGGAGATAATACTACTACCAGAATTGCTAGAAAAGGTTCACTAAGTTTGGATAATAGAAGAACTAAAACTAAAAATGGTTTATATGTAAAATGTCTTAAGAATAATATTTTGAGTGTAATTAAAATGTTTGATGAAGGGCACATACTAAATTTTTATTCAATATGTTGTGAAATTAGAATAAAAGATTCAGATATGTTGGTTGCAGATGCTCAGAGAATAGGCAATAATTTATATATACTATCAGACATCAAAGGTTAAAGATGTTGTTTGAGCCAGATTGAATAAAGTTAGCTATGGCACATGAGAATAAGGCACATAAATTTTTATAATATTTTCAACATAAATAAGAAGTAATCCATTATAAATCTTTCAAAAATTACAAAGCCATCTAACATGCTTTGTGAACCTTGTCAGCATGGGAAGTAGGCTAGAAGGCGTAAACAAAAGAGTACTCAACTACTCAGTTTCTAGAGCTTGTTCACACTGATCTGTGTGGACCTATGAGAACTAAAATTACTCAAGGTGAGAATTATTTTATATTTTTTATTGATGATTTTTAATGTATGACTTGGGTAATGTTTTTAAATAAAAAATCAGAAGCTTTCAGACATTTTAAAGCATTCAAAGCATTAGTTGAAAATGAAACTAGTTTAAAGATTAAGTGTCTAAGATTAAATCAAGGAGGATAATTCATGTTATATCAATTTATTGAGTTTTGTGAAGATTATGGAATAAAGAGACATTTTTTAGCATCTATAACTCCAAAACAAAATGGAGTAGTTAAACAAAAAAATAGAATAGTTCAAGAGATGGCAAGGACAATACTAAATGAATCCAAGATAGTAGATAAATATTAGAGAGAGGTAGTTGCTACAATAGTGCATATTTATAATAGATAATTATTGAGAGTCAATAGTGATAAGACTCCTTATGAGATATGGAAAGACAAACTAGCAACATTTGATCATTTCAGAGTTTTTGGTAGCATATGCTTCATAAAGAGAACTGATGAAAAACTTGGTAAGTTTGAATCTAGAGTAGATGAAGGTATATTTATTGGTTATTATTACAAAATTAAAGCTTATAGATATTATTAAAAAAGATCTAAGAAAATTTTTGAAAGTGCAAGTGTTAGGATAGAAGAAGATGGACATTAAGAATCAATGATCTAGTAGACATTCCTGAAATCATTGAAGAGGAAGGTTTTGAAGAATTAGATGAAGATGAGAAGAAGGAGAAAAAGGGCACCAAAACTCCATCCAAATATGTTAAAATAAATCATAATGAAAGTGACATCATCGGGGACATAAATGAAGGAACTCACACCAAAAGAATGATGGTAAGTGAATATGAGCAAGTTAGTTTCTCTTTGTTATCTAAAATTTAGTCTAGAATTTTTTAGAAGCTAGACATGATAAGAATTGGGTTAAGGATATGGATGAAGAATTAAATTAGATAGAAAGAATGATACTTGGGAATTAGTGCCTAGACCAAAAGATCATAATGTGATTTGAACAAAATGGGTTTATAGAAATAAGTTGAATAAAAATGGAAAAGTGACCAGAAATAAAGCAAGATTAGTATGTAAAGGATATTACCAAATTGAAGGAATATATTTTGAATAAAATTTTACACCAGTGACAAGGTTAGAGGCTATTATAATATTTCTTGCATATGAAATGTTAAAAAATTTCAAAGTGTTTTAGATGGATGTCAAATCTACCTTCTTGAATGGGAATCTTGAAGAAGAGGTCTACATTGAGTAGCCTGAGGGATTTATTCTCTCAATTATTAGTAACCATGTATGTAGATTGGAGAAAGCCTTGTATGGATTGAAACAAGCTCCCAGAGCTTGGTATGCAAGACTTGATAAGTACCTACAAGATCAAGGTTTTAAGAGAGGATTTACTGATAGTAATCTCTACATCAAAATAGAAGGTGATCATCAATTGATTATTATAGTTTATTTTGATAATTTAATTTTTGGAGGAAATATTGAAAATATGACAAAATAATTTTTTGATAGAATACAAAAAGAATTTGAGATGTCTATGCTTGGAGAATTCTCATTTTTCTAAGGATTGAAAATATTTCAGTCAAATAATTTTTTTTTTATATCTCAAAGTAAATATGCCAATGAAATGTTGAAGAAATTTGGTTTTGAGGATTGTGCACCAGTTAGCACACTAATATGTATAGAAAATATGGTGAGCAAGGATGAAGATTCACTTATTATAGATCAATCTTTGTATAGATCTATGATTGGTAGTCTTTTATATTTGACAACATCGAGGCCAAAAATCATGCATGTAGTAGGTATGGTTGCAAGATATCAATCATCTCTAAAAGATAGTCATGTTCATTTAGTGAAGAGAATATTAAGATATATCAAGGGGACATTAGATTATAGATTATGGTATCCAACATGTAGAGATTTCACTTTGGTTGCTTATACAAATTCAGATTGGGCAGGGTGCTTAGATGATAGATAGAGTACAAGTGGAGGAGCTTTCTTCCTTGGTGATAGCTTAGTATCATGGATAAGCAAGAAGAAAAATTTAGTATCACTTTCTACAACTGAAATAGAATATATTGTAGTAGTATTGTGTTGTACACACGTGCTTTAGATGAAGTAAACTTTGGAAGATATCAAGGTAAAGTATGATGAACCTATTTCTATTTTTTGTGATAACATAAGTGATATAAATATTTTGAAGAATCCAGTGATGCATTCAAGAACAAAACATATTACCATTTGATATCAATTCTTGAGAGAGCAGGTTATAGATCAATAGGTTAAGATGGAGTATATCATTACTATAGAGCATATTGTAGATATTTTCACAAAGGCACTACTAAAAGACACATTTGAGTATCTACGAGAGAAGTTGGGAGTAATTTATTTTACTTCCTACAATTGAGGTTCAACATCAGTTGAGGGGGAGCTAAGTGTTAGGTCCAGGTAGGCCCTTTGCCATTGATGTCAAAGGGGGAAAATAATAGGTATAGGTATACATGCAGAAATAGGTACAGGGAGTAGATACAGGTTGCTATAGTAAGGGGGAGTTACTATATGTTTTTCAAATGGGAAACCATTATGAAGATGACATATCCACTCATTTGCAATTGAATGTATTTAAGATGACCTTTGACATTGTTAGAGAGTTTTAATGTTACAATGAGTGGCAAAGGCTACCATCATAACAATAAATTAAATATTGAAATGGGCTTCGAGATGTTGTCTGAGATGTTTTCCAGCTCATTGCTATGGAGGAAAACAAGCTTTGCCTAGTTGCTCCTGTTGGCCAAAAAGAAGGAATTGACATCACTAGTATCAGATGTCAGGATTAATACCCTCAAGTTGGCCTATTATCATATTATGCACACAAAAGTCATAGAATTAAGTATTTTGTCAGATTCTTAAAGGAAATATTTATTCTTATGTTAAATCTTTAACAAATTTTCTAGTTCCAAACATGTATGTGTAGGTTTTAGGATGTGGCAATTTTAGTTTGAGGTTTCCTTCAATGATAAATGGGGAGATTGTTGGAAATATTGTCATTGATGTCAAAGGTCTAACATTATTGGTGATATAGGCCCCATTGTATTTAATGGTGTTTCTAATATTCATATCTTGGATAATATGTGTTAATATTTATTTAATATTAATTAATATATTTTTGGTTGTATACAAGTCTAAAGAGGGCCCATGGAGAAGTCAAAGAGTCATGGGGTAAAAGACAAAAGAGGAATGGGATGTATTTTCTCATGAAAAGTCATCTTGAGGAATTCGAAGAGTCACCATGTGAAGAAAAAAGAGGTATGGTACATTTTTCTATGAATGGACACTTTAATGAATATGAAAAGTCACCAAGTTTAGGACAAAAGAGGAAAGGACACTTTTGCTTATGAAGGGTATGACTTTTCAAATGTAAGGATACAAAGGGTCATGCAAGTTTGGTGCCATTTTTTATGAGGATTGAAGGGTCACAAAGGGTGAATGCTAAAGGTCATTTGGAAAGCTATAAATAAAGGCTTAAGAAGCCATTTATAATATGCAAGAGAGTGCATGGTTTGTGTTTGTTTTCAAAGAGATAAAAGTAGGAGATATTGTAGAGTTCTATCATTTTTTGAGTAAGAAACATTGAGAGATAGTTGTGTTTTATACACAAGAGGGGTTGGTGCTCCTATGGGTTGGTTCTCAATTTTTTTTTAAGGGGTTAGTGCTCCTATGGGCTGGTGCTCATAAATAGTTATTGTGTTGGTGCTTGGCAAAGGGGTTGGTGCTCCTGCAAGTTGGTGCTTGCAAAATTTGTATTTTGAGTTGGTGCTCATTCATATACTTGATATTGTTCTCTATGGTTTTTCCCACTATGGGTTTCCACATAAAAATTTGGTCTCTTTGTCTCTCTCTCTTATGTGGTGCAAATTATTATTTTAGTTTTATTTCATATCTTGAATGTATGATTGAGTGGTTAAAGAAAAGACATCAGATTAAGTAAAAGATATATAATATGCTGATTCACCCCCCCTCTTAGTATATTTCATGCTTAACAATATCTCCTTTATTGAGTGGATATGACAAGCCAATTAGTATGCTATGAAATTATATTAATTTTTCCTCATTATTAATATCATTCAATTTGGTCTTATAAATTGATTTTCTTCAAAACTTTGCACTTGAACTATTTAGAGGTTAACCACATACATTAGATTATTTATAGATATAAGCTTAACATCTCAATCCTTAATTATATGGGATAAATCATATAATATAATGTACTCATGGAGAGGGGTAAGCAAGCTTTGCTTGAGTATATCTTGTTACTCATTACTAGTCATAAGATTAGTCAATTTAAAAAACATGGTCTTATACCAAAGCACATAGTCACGAATTGGTTCATTAGATCCTTGTTTAAGTTTTAAAATTTGGACATAAGATAATTTGTCACTGATGTTGATTGAAAAATATGATATAAACTAGATGATCAAAGGATTAAATGCATAAACTAGTTAAAATGGGAGGTTATAGAACCAATGCAAAGCATAGTCCTCAACACTTTAGAGAAATAACTTAATATATAAATTGTCATTGGAGGTATAGTCCAAACATGCTACATGTAATGTTATTAAGTGTTTCTATAGATCACATGTACCAACATATAATATAAGCATAGAAGCTACAAAAATTTTAGGTAAAGGATAAGCTAAAATATTTTAGGCTAATGGATTATGAAACAATGCATGAGAATTGGTCGAATGTATTGCTCTCAAAGAACCTTTCTCTAAATATAACACCTTAGCATATAAATATATAATAGTCTATATGAGGGATTGTGCATTAGGAATGGATGATGATTTCAAATGATTAGTAATTATAAGAGGTACATAATTCTAATGTGTAGGGATAGGCACTGAAATCCCAAGAAAAGCTTGTGTTGCCCCCACACCATGGGCGACTATCACATGTACAAACATAGGTGTAAACATATGAATAATAACAATGGTATAGTATTTGGAACACCTATTGTAGATTCATTGAAAGGCTCATGTTGTTCCTCAAATGTGACAACCTTCACATTTTTTTCATTTTTAATTTCTAATATTACCTTCAAGACTTGATCCAAGTCACAAGGTTATTAATGAATTTGATGTTGAAAAGTAGCCAATCATTCAACTTGTTTAGGATCTACCTAATTATGGTCATTATGATGGATTATATCTTGGTATTGACTATTTTATTTATTACCATTTTATATATCAGTCATTTCATTATTGATAATGTGGTCTTATACTTCTATATGTTCCTTAGTAATATTTGCATCAAAATAATAAGGAGGAATGTGCATTTTGTATCCACATAATATTTTCATTCTTTATAAATTACTGATGCATTATATCTTGTAGTAACCCATCAAGTCTCAATCTCTCTGAGTGCATGCTTTAAGGGGTGCATTGAAAAAGGGGTGGGAAAACCATTGGTTCTTTGTAGGATTGTTGTTCCTTATTTCCACTTGTTATCAATCCAATCAGTTCATAAAAACATTACCCTAATCTTTGCCTCCTATTTTATACCCTTTTCTAGTCATTTACCACTTTCATTAGCCTTTTCCTTAACCTAAACCCCTTTTTGGTAGTTTACATGAATATGATAGCCACATCAAACCTGTATTGTTATTTACAAATATTATTAGGAACTAGGTCAGCCATGACTGACATAGTTCATTATCTAATTAATTTCTTGTCAATTTCAATACTAGGTTGACTGAGTCAACCTTGTCAGCTTAAAATTTTGGAAGGGTTTAGGGTTAGATCCACCTATATAAACACATCCATTTCACCATTCTTAGAGAGAAAACAAGAGTTAATTATTCATTTATGCTTCTTTACAATTTGCTCTTCTACCATTCTACTTGATGAGTCTTAGCTTAGGGTTTATACTTGGAGAAGAATATTGTCTTATGGAGAAGTATTAGATGCTTTGGCCTTTCATAGTGATACTTACATACCATAAAAACCTTTTGTGAAGCTCCTTTGTCCAAAGGAGAGATTGAGTCTCAATTATTTTATCTTCAAGGTAAATATCTCTAACTTTTCTCCTCTCTTTAGTAGATAGAAGTATCATGAGTAATGGCTTTTGAATATATTTCTCTCTCCATGCATTAGGGTTTTACCTATACATATATTAATTATGATTTTCTCATGCACGTTTAATTTATTATTTACTAACCCCCACACCAAAGCACTAGATTATATTTTGCTTTACTTGTTATTAGTTTAGTGAATTGAAAACATAAGACCTAGTTAGGGTTACTGTGTAATTTTGATTGATAGAAAGCTTTAGAACCCTCCTTAGTGATGCTATTTATGGTAAAAGATCCCTTGGATAGGTCTAGTAGATCCATATTGGTCATGACCTTGATTATCTAATGTATCCCCAATTAGAAGTGTAAGTAGGATCTATCTTCTTCGAGCTAAGATTGATTTGTATAATCCATTGTATTTTTCATTGCATAGATTTTGGTGAACACAACATGAATATAACCCTTGTAGGTTTTATTTCATGCTTTAATTTATATCATTTTATCATTTTTATATATTTGTGAAAATATGTCAACTAGGACAATATAGTTCTAAATTTTGTGCACAGGTTTAACACATAGTCATATCAAAATGACTCTATTCTTTCTATGTAGGTCTTCATTAGATACAAGTTATTAGATTAGACATGTCGACATAGTATTATTATTTAGTCCCAAATAAAAAACTAAGTCAAATAGGATGATTTAGTCTTTCAGTCAACATCTAGATCAATAAACAAAGTCAAACAAGTCAACTTAGTCATCTTATCTTGCTTTAGTAAATAGGGTTTCATAGAACTACGTCAAACCAATCAACTTAGTTTTTAGAACTTAAAATTAGAATTCAAGTACTTCAATAAATTTTTTCAACCCTAATAATCTTGCAACCCACCAAGGTTCCTCTCTTTCTCTCTCTATCAATTCAATACTTCATTATAGTTCTATTTTATGTAAGTTTGTAGTCTTTAAAACTACAAACTAAGTCAACCTAGTCAACTTAGTCTTGTAGCCTATCTTCTATCTAAAATACTAAGTCAATCTAGTTAAATTTGTTCTTAAAATACTTTTGATTTCATAAAATAGTAGTGACCCGATTGATTCTGTTGTATACAATTTTCATACAATGTCATTTAAACCAACTCGTAGCATTCTTAATTTGGGAATTAACAACTATTTGTTAGTAGTTAATTCACACTTTCATTTTTAGCTATTTACATGCTTAGAGTAGCTCACGTAATCTAATTATGTGTTTTTTCAAATTAACATTTAGTTATAGCATTTTTTTCTTTTTGCACACACTACCAAATCATACAATATTCAAAATGTATTTAACATTTATCTTCCCAAGGCCTACCTACTTGAATTTCATCACTAAGAGGGAAGTCAACTTGGTTTTTTAGCCAAGTATAAATATGTGGTTAATGATATATATTGGAAAATCACTTAACACCTTTATCACTATGGGATTATGAAGTGATGAGGTAGGCCTCAATACCAAGCCAATACCATTACCAACACAGATCCCTTTTAGCCTAAACATCCTGAAACCATCCATAGATTGCTTTCTAGTTCCCTATTTTAGGCTAAATTCCCTTTCGCACTTAAAATAACACTTTTTAATAATCTAACAAAACTCAGGATGACCACTTAGTTAGCATTTAATTTTTAGTTAACTGCTTGCTCTGTGATCATTGTATGTTGCATTACAAACACTTGCATTAGCCAACATTGGTGCAAGGTTTTGTGTTGTGTACCCTAATTAGATAATTATTGTTTGATCCAATTTCTTGAGGTTTTGATTCCATTTCTTATTTCAATCAAATTGCAAAAAACTTTCCCTATTTTTAGCACACTATCATTTTATTTGACATAGTCTCTTACAAACTATGTTTTACTCTATCTATAGTACTAAGTCAACCTAGTTGAGCCTGTACTCTTTTCTACCAGTCAAGTTATAATACTAAGTTATCTTGGTCAAACTTATATTCTTATTTTACTTCTATCTAATAGTACTAAGTTAACCTAGTTGAATCTTTAATCTTCTCAGTTCCCTTTTCAATAATACACAGTCAACCCAGTTGACCTTGTATCTGATTGCTCACCTTTCTCTTCTATCTAGATGACTTAGTTATCTATTTCTCATTCCTTAACATTCTATTCATTTCCTCCAAACATCATAAAATCCCATATTAGAATATTATTGGAAAAATAAAATCCATTTAGACACTATATGGGGTATTCTTTTCTCCCTTTCTCTACCTCCCAAGAGAATCCTCACTCTTAAAGCACCTCTTCCCCTAGTTTGTCTATGGATTTTAACATGGTTTAAATCACACCTCAAGACCAAATAGGTGGATTTGATCCTGTTTGTACTTATCAAGATAATTATCATCTTCAAGTCTTTCTACATAATGTGGGAGTTGTTAATATTTTTGAACCAAAAATGTCAAAACATATATTACCCTAAGGGAAACCCATTAATTTTTTAGAAAATAGGCCTTAAAGTGACATAGGATACCCTTTTCTCAAACCCAATGGAAACTAGAGATTTGGGTGCAATTTGCAAATTAAAAATTACATCCCAACCTTCACTTCCTGCTTTACACATACTCAATGGAAACTGGAGATTCAAATGCAATTTATAACTTGTAAACTTGTAAATTATATCCCAATCCTCTATTTTCAGCTCACCCCATGATCGATATAAACCATAACTCTGGTCATGATTTGAAACTTGAAAAGTTATAAATTGTAAAAAGAGCCCCACTTTCTTCCAATCACACTACCAATTGAAATTGGAACCCCGGTTACAATTTGTAACTTGTAATATTGTAAATTACAAGAAGAACCCTAATTTTTGCCAAACATATTCTTATAAAAAACTAGAACTCTAGTCATAATTTGCAACTTGTAAAGTTTTAAATTATGACTTGAGTCCAGCTTCTTGCCAACTACCCTTCCCATTAGACATAGAAATTTTATCATAATTTTTAACTTGTAAAGTTTCAAATTTCACCTCAAGTTCCACTTTCACACTTCCATATACCAATTCATCTGGTAGAAATCAGAAGTTAGAGTATAAAATATAATTTTGTAAAATTGTAAAATTATGCCATGACTTTGAAACTCCCACCATTTCTACCAAACATTGACCAAAATGCATTAATTATATGGTTAAATTAATGAAATTATGGTTAATATAAGTCATTATCAACATTTTTGAATTGGAATTTAAGCTTTATTCACAAGAAATCCAAACCATAATCCACTGACACTAAGCAATGCCATACCTCGCCAATGCAGCCCCAAACCACAACCACCATTGCCATCCCCTATAAATGGTATTCCTCTATTCTCATCACACTTTCCAAGAAACATTGCTATCTTTCTACATAAAGGCTTAGATTTCCATTTTATGTAGAAAACTAGGTTTTTTAGTTTTGCTAACCTTTCTTCCTATATTTTTATTTGCTTGCATTTTCTCAAAGTTGGCTGCTTATTTTAAGTTCTTTCTAGTCATTTTACAAGAATCCATGGTTTTATAAATCTAGAATATTATCTTAAAGATCCCCTACATAGACCTCATAGAGTTTTGACCTACAAATACAAGTCCAAAACCCATGGAGATTTCACCTTTAAAAGGAACCTTATGACTCTATGAAAAATACCATTATATTTGTAACCCCAAAACCCATTGGACATTTGAATTGCATTTACAACTCTAAAACCCATTGATTTTATAGTTGGCTTTTTAACATCAATTTTCTTAGAACCTATGTTTGGAAAAGAAATGAATTTCAAATCTAAGGGACCTAGTGTCCCTCTCAGCCTAGACTCCAACACAAATGAAATCATAGACACAATCCTAGGTCACACAGACCTAGCTGATTTTTGGATAAGGGTAAATGCTAAATTCAAAAATGTTTGGATTCAAAGCATTTATGATTATGGACTTCCCTAGGTAGTAGCCTTCCCATTATCAGTGAAAATATTTAAACTTGTGCTTAAAATTTTAAAGCATTATGATGCAAAAAAGAGATAAGTAGTGAATGACAAGGGAGAAAGAATTCTAAACTTAGACCTTGACTTCATTGACATAGTGTTCTTGATTACAAACTATGAGAGTTATCTTGATATAATCAGTAACTCATCTAAGAAGTTTTATCAAGATAATAACATTACATGTGTAAGAGTCCTCAACAAATAATAGTTAAAATACTCTTGGCCCACATCTACAAGATTGCCTAAAACCTTAGAAAGAATAGACTTCAAAGAGGAAGTGGGTGACATAATCATACTCTTGCATAGAGTCACTAGGAACCCATATGCCAAGAAATTATAGGATTGGATGTACCAATACATTTGGGTGATCCACCAAAATAAATAGTACATCCACTAAGTCTAGTTGATAAGTGACTCCATCCACAAAAATATGGTGAAATTCAAAAACATAGGGACATTTTTCATGACTTCATATTTAGTCTACATATTAGTATAGGGAAGGGTTTTCCTAGTATTGAAAATAGTGCCTGACTAAGTCAACAAGGTATTTAACTATTACCCTAACCTCACCCTTGAGGAAAGTAGACAAAATTTCATAAGGGTAAATAATGCATTCATATACTACATCATAATCATGTTTGACAAGGAGCTAGAAAAGAGAAGATTCTCTAATGTCACAGCTTCTAAGATCACAAATTGGGGATTGTATTTCATCTAATTCCCAACCAATTCATACATCAGAGTAGGAGGGTTTAGTGGTTATAAGTGGGATCTAATAGAACTAATGAGGAAGCTCATAGAGACTCATAAATTGTTTTCAAGCAAACATAAGTTAGGAATTGATTTCCTAATTAACATAGGGAGATATACATGCCCTTCCCTATAAAAGGCCAAGTGTGCAGATGCTAAGATGACTCAAATGACCTTAATATATCTCGATGCTAGACCATTTTATGATGTGAATGGAAGCATTACCAATAATTAGGGATCACAACATATTCCCATGTTACCTATTATGAAGATTACTAGGAAAACATGAAAGATGAAGAGGAAGTGAGACTAAGAGATTATTCTAGGATGACCTTGGAGTAGATCAAAACTTAAAACATGGTACCAGTCCTTGAAGACTCAATATATGATGAATCTCTTGTGCACATTGTTTATTTTGACAACAAGATTTTTTTCAATCTCTTCCATGAGTTAGGTGGTCCATACCTGATTCCTTCTAATTAATGGATAGGAACACTAATGTAATAAACATGATAATTAACTAGTTAAGAAGCAAAGGGGTCAAGGTCACCAAGGAAACCTTGAGCATCAATGATAAGTTGAAAATTTTTAAAGAGAAGGGTGTGCCACTAAGAGTAGAGGATTAAAATAATGGAACCCAAATAGAATAGGTAGATAGGCTAGTTATATCACATAAGAGGAATAAAAAATAAAATGATAAAAAAGGTCAATCTAGTATCCAAGGAATAACAACACCTTAAATAGATCAGCCAATGCCAATTTCCACTAAAGACATAGCTACTATTAAAGCACAAATAATTTCTCCTCCCATCTCTATTATATCACCAACTACAATACCTCATCCTCATGTCTCCACTTCAAAATCACCTCAAATAATTTTCCCCTCCATTTCCACTAGCTCACCTGTGAGAGTGAATCCATTTTCAATATCCCAGTCAACACAATTAGACACAGGTTTTAATTTCACTTCCCTCTTCCATAATTCCTTCTATCTCATCCCTAATATCCACCACCACTCCATGAATCACTAACACCACTAAATAATACATGTTTTTGGATACATTCATCTTGACTATAATCCCATCAGCCATTCCAACCACTGGGGTAGCTACTAATTCATTTTTCATCTCCCATCACTTTCCCCATTTCATCAACTCAGAGTGTCCCCTTTACCTTGATTGATTCATTCACTACTCTATATTCTACACTCCCATAATTTCCCCCTTTTTAACTACCCATGTCTATTCCTCCACTTATGCCACTTATAACTACCATACCCCCATTAGACACATTCATTTCCACTACACCTATTTATTCCATTTCCACAATAACCCAAACCCCCACTAAGGAAGTAGAGATAGGAAAAAAATGATATAACTATGGATAATCAACCCATAAATGAGGAAGATATTTCCAAAACATTATTTGAGGATTCAAAAAACATATAAGTGATAGATACACCACTTGTAATAATAATCATTAGTGTAACAACTTCATTTATAGATTCATAGTTGACAATGCCAAGTTCACAAGATGCCACTTCAAGCTAGCTACTACATTCAATAGGGAAATGTTGGTGCCTCTAAGTGTATCATAGGTGGTCTTAGTGTTTAAATAACAATTCTCATTTTAGAATTATGAGAATTCAAAGTATGAGTATCAAGTTTTAGTAATCTAGTTACATGTGGTGAAATAGAGGTAGAGCAAATTAAAATGTTTCACAAATTTATATTGATTGGTGGTTAGGAGCTACTGTGGTCCTTAATCCATGCAAATTTTAAAACATATAGGTTCATGTTAGTGAATTATGATCAAATTTTTACACTAAAGACTAACCTAAGTGATTATTTACAATGGGATCTAAACTAGAGTGATTTGGTAAAAAAAAAGAAGCAAAAGGAAGGGTAGGGCAAAAAGAAAGTATGTGATTATTAATCTTTACCTAAAACATCATGACAAGGTTTTAATTTAAATTGAACATGAATTTTAACCAATATATAATGTGAAGTAGTAAATTCTCAAATCCCACCATACACTAGGTGAATATCTGAGGAAAGCATTAAAGAATATAAGTATGAACTAACTTTGCCTCAAAGGTTTACCACTACATTCAAATAGTATTTGCACATCGAATGTAGAGAAAATAAAATGAGTAAAGTCTAAGAACATTCAACTAATATAGAATCAACATAAATAAGCAACCCTGTATCAAAGATGCACATTCAAAATTCATAGAAACCATTCAAATTCAAGGTTTAGAATAATCAATTACTAGAGAAGCGATGTAACAATTAAAACAATCAAATTTAGACAAGTTTTTTAGTATTTCTTGCTTATATTAATTGCTCAAAACTATACAAGTTTTAGCTCAAAACTCCCTCTCTTTATAAAAATGGTGATACTACCTTTTATAGAAGATTAAGGTAGTCCACCGGTCAGTCATGAGATTATAAATATACAAGAGATAAGGATAGATGTCCTTTTTACAAGGTTTTAGAATACATTCTCTTTTCCAAAGTGGACTAACCTATAGGAAAATATTCTAACAAACTATCATATGCCTTTAGAAAATAATATTCCAATCTAGAATATTACAAGGCTTTACATAAAATGGAATATCATTAATCATCTTGGTAGGCCCCATGGTGAAGAAATACTTTGATATTCTAGAAGAATCTTCATGGCTTTTTGATGTTACTCATCAACTAGCCTTAAGTTGATAGCTATCTCCATTAGGCATTCATCCTCATGATCCATCAAGTCATCAAAGTCTATGTCATTTTTGGCCATTGATTCCTTGATACTTTTTTCTTCAACAATTTTCTCCTCTGTAGTTAGGATCATGCCCATGATCCTACTATTATCACCTCCAAACTAGCCCTAACTTTTCCTTTTGACCTCTCACATAACCAAAGTGACCCTATTCTTATAATCATCATCTCTAATGATGCCTAGGGAGTTAAGTGTGGAGGATGTGGAAAGCATGGTGCCCAAAAGCTACTCAATTTTGATTATTAGTTCTTCATCATCCCCAGTGACTCTTCAAACCATGTGCTTAAACCATATATCTTGTCAACAATTATGCCCATAATAGTATTCAAGTGGGCAAGGCTTATGGTTTTGAAACTAGGGATCCTATCCTTAACCATTATTTTGATGAATTCCTTGATTTTGTCTTTTGAACTCTACCATTATGATATCAAGCCCTTGGCTACTTCATCTAGGTGAGCTAAAGGACTCTGGCTTGTATTCATTTCTTTCAAGGAATCGAATATATCATGAAAAGATGCTTCAAATATATTTATCATCTCTTTTGAAATTGATAAGATAACATGTGTCTCTAGATTCTCTTTTTGGTTCTACAATTTCCCAATCTTTTGTTATAGGCCTTTGATGCCTAAGTTTAATTAGGTTGAATGAGCATCAACCAATCCAACTATGTCCTCATCATGAATGGGGTGCTCACTAGGTGCCTATCCTCCCATAAGAGTTAAGCCCATAAAAGGTTTAATTCATCGAAAGGTGAAATCCTCACCCACAACCATGGTCTTCTTATTTGTCACCCTCTCCAAACCTGCTATCTCTAGGTTAAACTGCATGCTAACTAACAACGTTGTAACTTTTGGAGGTTTTAAGATCTTTATCTACATTTTGCCTGAAGCTCTAGGGGTATCTATTTGAATGCCACTTGACCTTGATATGTTGGTCATACTCCCTTCATCTTCTTCCTTTATTAAATTCATAATCCATGGTTTGACCTCATCATGGATAGTGATGTTAACTATTTGGGTCAAGGCCCATGAATGATGTAATGTTGGAATCTTTTGCATCTTCCCATAAATGAACCATTCAGGGATGATTGGTCGATGGATGGAATTATCATCACTAAATAGGTTAACCTTACTCAAGGGATGGGTGAAGGTTAAATTTGGATTATTCTTCCCAACTAGGACTAATGCCAACTCAACCTTTCTCTTTAGGGGTGCAACTAAAACTAGGTCCATTATAATTTCTTTCCCATTTTCCTATCCTATTTCCTCAGCTTGGGTCTAAAGCTCCTCAGTTTGTTATTCTTCATCTAATCCATATGCCTTAATAAGTACCTTAAATTCATCTTCCACTATCTCATCAGGAGCCAATGAAATCATGTCAATATATTCTATAGGGGACTCTGGTCTGTTAGGTTGAGTTGAGGTTGATGGCCCTTCTTTAGGTCTCTCTTCCAATTTATCTTTCCTAGGTCCTTGTGATACTTGTTCTTGGGGTTTATATAGTGGTTAATCTAGAAGGGGCCTGTAAGAGGGTACAAAAAATAAGTGGTATTACAAGGTTCCCATCTACCAGATCTCTCTAGGTGGCTTGTCATCTCTAGACAACCTAGCCTTAAGCTTAATGTTGTGATTTTTTAACTTGGCCAATACCTCTATGAAATTTGTGGCCCTAATGCACATATTGTCATAAAAACCTAGCCTATGTTCATAGGGGTAATTTATTGTTATTGATTTTAAATTTTCAATGACCCTATTATGAGGGTCCCATTGCCTTAGCTCATCCATTTGTAAGTTGAAGGAATCCCTATGTTTGGATATGACATTCACATGCTCCTAATTTTGTAGCATAGTCCTAATGATGGTTAAAGGAAAAGGGTGAAGGATGCCCTTCCTTTTTTTAATGCACACACCATCTATACCATTTAAGAGTTGGTATACGATTTATTGTTCTACCAATTTGGTTGTCACATGGACTGGTAGTTTGAAGGGTTGAACTAGAGTCCCTTCTATTCTTATTTCTCTACAATCTCGATGTAACAAGATGCCCCCCATTAAATCTACATACTTTTTGATTACAGGGTTGAACCTACCCATGGGGATCCCTATAATCACTTCTACTAAAGATATAAATACACAATCACAAATAAATTATATGTTGTGTATGTATTTGAAAATGTGCAACTTGGAATAATGGTGAGAGACAATGTGTCTCCCATTAGGTGATCAATTATTTATGTCTAGGATATTGGTGGTGGCCAAGAGGGTATCTAAGAGATAAGACATCATGAAAAATTGATTGATTATTTTCTTCTTATTGGTTATGAACTCTTGCTTCAAACAAATGTTAATCATTTCACCAATTGGGGGTGTGAGTCCCTTTTCTACCATGAAGTATACATAGGGCACCCAGATCTTGTTAACATGTGTGGTGGAAGGGGTTCTAGATAACCTATTTAATAAGATCATGATTACTTAGATCCCTTACCTAAATTGAGAAATTGGGATCCTCTTGGTAGGGTCTTGGATTGCATGAGTTCCAATGAGTAGCCATGGGGCAAGGATAATGTTTAAGTCATTCTTATTAGTCCATTCTCTAATTATGTATAATTCTATCTTGGGATTGCCTAGATTTTAGTAGCTTTTAAATGCTAAGGGGAAAATGTATGCTACATTTCCAAAAGTATTATCATGGAATATCCAATCTTGATTAATTTTATAATCAATAAAAATGAGGGAAATAACATCGATGTAGTGAAATACCTTAGGTTTTGTAGTAACATAGTGGAGACTAGTCATTTGGATGGAGACTAGGTCATTGTATCTTTGTAGGATTGTAGAATTCTTCTATTCCTCCCTTATGATGGCTTGATTTTCCTCAACATTCCATAAAATCTTGGATTAGTTCCTATTTTTAGT
This sequence comes from Torreya grandis, assembly GCA_037957365.1. Classification (NCBI taxonomy): domain Eukaryota; kingdom Viridiplantae; phylum Streptophyta; class Pinopsida; order Cupressales; family Taxaceae; genus Torreya; species Torreya grandis. The sequence goes on from JARHVA010001083.1 coordinate 1,285,363, forward strand.
GTTTAATGCTTCATCATCAAAGTTAGTGTCCTTAAAGACCCTCCCCTCATGGTCTGAAGTTAAGTATAACTCTATCTAATCTCTATGTTGCTATCTTTGAGCTGTCATGATTATGAAATTTGGAATTTCTTACTAATGGTTCTTCAAGTAACCTCTGGATTAGATTGTTCTTGCTTATATTGTAATTAAACTCTTATTGGCTTGATTGTGATTAATTGAAGTTCAAATTAGGGCTTTTTATGGAGGCTAGGGATTTTTTAAAGCTTTAATGGTGATGGATATTTGGACTTAGGCTCATTCATGTCTCAGATTTGATTTAGACCCTTGTCTTTATACCTTTACCTTTTTGAGCACACAAAATTTTTATTTTTGTCATTTTGTGCTTATGTGGCACCTATGTGGCATCCATTTGGAAACTTTTGTGACATTTTTCATAAATGACTTAAAGAAACTAGATATTGTCCTTTGAAAATCCTCCTTTTACTTTTCACCATTAGATCCTTACTCAAGGATCAACATGGACCATTGATCATGATCTTGGGGCTTGAGAGTTATTGGCTGCTTTCATATTGGGCCCCATGGTTGTACCACTTGGCACATTTTTAGGCCTTTTAAGATTTGTATTATATGAAATGAATGTGTACTTGCCATGTGTTAATCCTATAAGTTTTCAAAGTTCTATTGAATAAACTTCATTGATTTTTCTTTATTCGATTGGCTTGCTCTGATTAACACTAGCAATCAATCCTTCAAGATGCATGATGTATAATTAGCATTGGGACATAGGAAGGAACTTAGGCTAAATACTTTAGTCTAAATTTTATTTCATATTAATAAACATGACATAGAATTTAGGCTAAAATATTTTAAGCCAAGTTTCAGAACACATGTGAAAGGGGCTTAAATAATAAAAGGACGAAATGCTAGGTTTTAACCTAGGGTTTTATTGTATTAATAAACATGATAAAACCTTAGGTTAAATGTATTTTGAGCTAATTTTATGTCACAGGGGCCTCCCAACATAAGACCTAATATAAGTCTCTAGCCTAAGGTTTATTACATTTAAATAAACATAATTGAAACATTAGGAAATAGACTTAGATTAAGGCTATGTCTACAAATATTTAAACCACAAGATCATTTTATTATTTAAAGTCTAAAGGTCTTAAGTGTTTGAATATTTTTTGAGGGTTCCCTTGATTTGAAATATGAGCAGTAAACCTTAGCCATGTTTGTAAAGCATATTCATGTATCTAAGTAATATATTTTTATGAGCTTAAAGTTGACAACCTTGTAGATGTCAATGACAACGTTGTAGGCATCAAATAATAGTCATGAGAACATCAAATTTAAGTTCATAAATAATTGGGTTTGATGAGATTAAATTTGATGATCTCATGAACATCAATGATGGCCTTATAGACATTAAATTATGGTCAAGAGAAAATTAATTTTAAGCTCATGAAGTCCCTTTGGTCCAAAAATCTTAGATTCAATACGATTAATTTGATCATCTAGTCTTGACTAAGTGTGGACCATCAATTAAGATCTAGGTAGAAGCACACCATTAGTTTCTAAAATCATAAAAGAGATCAAGTTAACTTGAGACCATGCCATAAAAATTAGAGTAAGACAAATACTTAAGTATATAAGCATAATAAAATAATTCCCTTTAAGTATTATATTCGTAACCTAAGGTTTTAGCCTAAGGTTCTATTGTATTAAAAAATACAATGAACCTTAGGATAAAAACTTAGGTTAAGTCCAAATTTTAATGCATAGGGCCCTTTTAGATGTTAATCTCAAATGTAGGAGTGATGCATGGTGACTCCATGGGCCTTCTTAGCTTTTGAATTTTTAATGCCATGTTAACTCTATATGATCTACTTTGTGTGAGTAACCATGGGCCATGATGAATCTTGATCTAGATACTTGCATTTTATTGGATTAAGATTATATAGTAAAATGGGATCCATTTAAACTTGAGGATGATCTTACATTATTCAATTATTGGTTTTGTTTAAGCATGGATCATTGATCATGATCTTGGTGATCACATGAGATTGGTCTGATAGATTAAGGCTTCTAAGTTTATCAGGTGTCCTATGCTCTATCAAATCTTTCTTCATGATGAAGTGAGAGCCATTGGTTCTGCAAAAAAGTGAGGTGCTTAAGTTAAGACATGGGTCAATATAAGAACTTAGGTTAAAGTTTTAAGACTAAGGTCTTGTTTGTGTTAATAAACATGAATGAGGCCTTAGGATTAAGACTTTAGACTAAGTGTATAATAAAAGGGACTAGGCTAGGGAAATAAAACCCCTTGTGAACATATATGTTAGACCCATTTAAAACATAAGGAATAAAAAAGGGAAAATAAAAGGGGACCAAGCATGGATTTTAGGCTAAAGTTTTGTCATGTTAAAAAACACAACCAAGCCTTGGAAGAAAAATTAGGCTTAAGTCCAAAGTTAATTCAAAAAACTCCCACCAAATCTGTTCCCACCAAAATTTAAAATTGAACTGAGGGTCTAAACTAGGGTTTGATGAAAGAGGGTTTTAGGACACAATTTTAACTATGAGATCTTATAGACCAAAGGCTGGTAAAGCCCTAAATGAGGATAAGACCATGAACATCCTAGTATGATCCATAAAAGGAGCACCATGAAACTTGTAACTTAAGACATAAAATTTAATTATTAGCAACATTAGGTAGGGTTAAAGCAAAACAATGAATAAATGGGAAAGTTTCATCAGGCGTGTATGATCTTGAAAATTTAATAAAGTGTATAATATCAAGCTTTCAATGTTAAGGTTCAAATTAATAGCAAGGGTCCCTATTTTTTAGAAATGGGGGTATGTTTACCTCAAAAAATGGTGACTTCCAAGGGAAACATAACAATATGTTAGAACTTAAAGACTCTAGTTTAGACAAATAACTAGGTCATTCATCCCACTTGACTAATTCCATTATCAAGATCAATTCATGGCTAAAACAAGCCTTATACCTCAAAAATAAGGATAAAACATCAATACATTGCCATATTGTGTGAGTGATTTGATTCTACTCACTATTTTCCATGGGATTCAGGGGACAATTTCCAAGTTTCATGCCTTTAATCATTAACATTGACCTAGATCATGTTTAGATATTCATTAAGAACCATGCTTCTAGTTTAGGGAAGGCTTAAGAATTGATCTACTACCAACCAAGAATCCATATCCCTAATAGAGATACCTTTGATTCCACTCACATCCTTGCTCCACTTTTATCTAGATGTCCATAACCCCAATGGAGATTACTAGAATCACCTTTGCTTGAAAATCATTTTATTTTGTATTTTGGGTCTCATAGACTTTCAATAAAGGTTAGAAACTAGGGTAACTACATTTTAAGGATTTGGTCAAGTGTCTGATCTTTAGATAATCACCTATGGTTTCAACCTTTATCCTAGGAAAGGATATTTGTTAAGTACAAACATGACTGTACTTTAATAGATTAAGCTTTCACTCTATATGTGAAATTCTTCTTAAAACCAAGTTTAGGTCAAGGCAATGTTTAAGGTCTTATGGAATGGTTAACTTATTCATGGGTCCTTACTAGTTTATTCAAATCATAACATCAAGCTCATATCTCAAATCCTAGTCAACATATATATGAGGTTCATACCATCATTTTTAAACTTTTAGAGTTTCAAGTAAGATAAGGAACTTTAAGCTGAGGGTTGTCCAAAAGGACTTATTGTAAGCAAGGAATAAAAAAGCAAAAGGAAAAAACACAATAGAAAGTAGTAAAGTAGGAATCAAAAGGGAAGTAAATAAATATATACAGACTTATATAAAAACAAGAGACATGAAGAAAAGGGCTAAAAGAAATTAACTAGCCTACCTACGTTAATTCTAACCATCTTAAAAATTTAATCCATGAAGACCCCAAGGGGAGTAATAGAGAAGTAATGCTTGAGATATTGCCCATTGGTGGGTAATGTGAACTTTTATCCTTATAGATATTTTAGTTTGAAGGTGTTATATCCAAGTGTATATGCAATCTAATAGGGGAAAATCCATAGAGGTGTAAACTTGCCATGTTTACCCTTAGGCTTAGATGCTTTGTCCCAAAGAAGAACCAAGTCTCCTTATATGAACACCTTGATCTTTGATCTCTTATCAAACCACCTCTTTATTATAGTTTGGTGTCTGCTAAAGTTAGAAAAAGATTCTTTTCATACATCTTCCATTTGAATAATGTCTAACAACCTTAAGTTTACAAATTCTTGGTCTTCCTCCATATATTCTTGCATAAACTTGTAAGTTGGTAGCTTGAGTGTGATGGGGAATATAGGATCCTAGTCATATACCAACAAGAAGGGAAATTATTTAAGAACCTACTTGAATCTTGTTCTATCTACCCAAAGAGAATACTTAAGAAGATTATGACATGTTATAGGTTTGTCTCTAGTAGATTTCTTGATGGCTTTCATCAGGTTTTTATTTATTGACTCAGATACTCCATTACCTTGAGGATAATGGTTAGATGAAAACTTGAGAATAATACTATTGTCATGTGCCCATTCTATCATCTCTATGGATATGAATGATGACCCATTGTCATATACCAAAGAGATCAGGGTTTCAAATCTAGTGCATATGTTTTCTTCTAAAAACTTGATCACTTCTATTTTACATTACTTGGTCGATACTAGCTTAGTCCACCTAGTACAATAGTCGGTAGCTATTAGAACATACTTGTGACCTTCTGATGAGTTGGTGTTGACTACCCCTATATAGTCTAGTCCCCACTAGGCAAAGGGTCTGTCAATCATTACTGGTTATAAAGGCATCACTGACTTTTGTCTAGCATGAATGACATTCTCTCACATGCTTATGAGCATATTTGAAGATGGTATGCCAATAATATCTAGCCCTAAGGATGTTGTGAGTGGTTATTCTCCTAGATGGATAACCACTTCCAAAATTCTCATGGAAAGTGCTCATTACCTCATTAGCTTCTTCCTTAGAATCACATCTCAAGTATACAACTTTAAATTTCTTTCAGTATGGACTCCATTTTTGATGAGGTAGTGAGCTACCTTGAGCCTTGAGCCTTAGAGCTCTCCTCTATTCCCTAGTTAGTCCTACAGGGCAAGTGATGTTGATTATTAAATGAACAATAGAATCATACCATTCATTAACGTAGAAGTTTTTCTAATCAACTTGCATAATATTTAGCTTAGGGTTGGTATTGGCAATCATTTGAATTAGGCCTTGACATCTTACCTATTTTTTAATCTTCATCTCTATGTCATATTCTTAAAGAACATACATCCACTTACATCTTCACTCTCCAAGTTCACATTGGACTAACATTAACTCAGAATATAGGTCTGGTAGAATGGCATGTACTTTGTTCCTAAAAATGTAGTGCCTAAATTTCTTGACAAATTTAATTAATGAAAAGGCTTATTTATCAATTAAAGGATAATTTAACTCAACATTTTTAAAATTAGTACTCATAAAAGCAATTGGATGGTCATATCCTTATATATTTTGAGTTAAAATAATATCAATAGTGTGGTCAAAGGAAAAAGAGTAGAGGTAAAAATCCTTTGAAAAATCAAGACTTATTAAGACTGGAGCTTGACTGATTACACTTTTGATGTCGTCAAAGGCCTTCTTAGATTCCTCATTCCATGAGACTTTATCATCCTTTTTCAGCATATCATTTAATGGTTTGACAATCTCTGCAAATCTGAAAATGATTTTTCTCACAAATTTTATTTTACCAAAAAATGATTTCAATTTTTTTTTACTATTGGGAGACTCTATCTTTGATATGCCTTCCACTCTTTTAGGATCTATAGAAATCCCATATTTAGTGATAATATGGCCTAACAGTTTACCTTCAATGACACAAAAAATGCTCTTCTTAGGGTTAAGAGAGATCTCATACCTTCTACATCTTTCAAATACCTATTGTAAATGCATGAAATGGTCTTCCATGTTCTTAGGGAAAATAGTTAGATCATCCATGTAAATTATGACACACTTACCAATTAAGCCTTAGAATGCATGGTATATGGCCCTTTAAAAAGTGGCTCTTGTATTTATTAGTCCAAAAGGCATTCTTTTGTATTCAAAAGTGCCTAACTTATTTGTGAATGTTGTCTTCATTCTATCTTCCTTGTCTACCAACAACTGATTGTATCCTAAAAAACCATCGAGAAAAGACATCATGGCTAATCTAGAAACAATCTATATTACTTGGTCAAGAGAGGGGAGAGGATAATTATCCTTTGTAGATGCTTTATTTATATTTATAAAGTCAATACACAGTCTAATTTCACCATTGTTTTCCTAAATAACACTAAATTGGCAACCCAGGTAGAGTGCCTAATGGGAAATACAATTTTGGCATTTAACAATCTCTTGACATCTTTAAAGATCATAGGTTCTTAGATAGGATTCAATGGTATTTATTTTTAATTGAAAAGTTTGAAATTATATTTGAGAGGTATAGTATGGGTGATGACTCTTAGATAAAAAATATTCAAGTCATCATATGACTAAGCTATCACATCTTTGTATTTTGTCAACAACTCTTTGGCCTTCTTATTCTCAATACTAGTGCAAGATTTTCCAATGCTAACCAACTAAGGTTGATCTTGAGGTCCAAGATTAATTAAATCATAATCCTTTCCACTTACTTTAGGAATATTAGAAGCTTCAACTAGCTTATCTTGATCAAACAACTTTTCCAAGGCAATCATTACTTTGGGGATTTTGTTGTCATTCAACTAAATGGCTTTGCCATCAACTTTCCTTCTCTAAATGTATTTTAATCAGCCTCATTAATGATATGAGCTTCAAATGATCCTAAAATAGTCATGAAGTTTAGGATCTATTGGTCATCACTAAAGACCTATAGATGGCTCACATTTTTTGGGACAGAAAGGCAAGGTATCAACTCAATACTAAAGTTTGGTGAATCTTAATCAGACATGAGATTAGATCTAGCAAAGGCAAGCTCATAAGCAACTTTATTTTCTTCCCTAGGGATAGAAATAATATTGAAGGCATCAAAATATTCCACTAGATCCCAAACTCTAAATTTTTCTCTCTTGAGGTATGATAGTTTACATTGATACTTGTTTCTTACTTGATTTACTACTAGTTCTAAATCACCATAAACTAGTAGTTGCTTGACCTTATTTTTGATGGAAAATTGTAGACCTAAGATGAGGGCCTCATATTCTATAAGGTTATTGGTGCAAAGAAAATGGAGTCTATAAGAAGCATGCTATTTCTTACCAACAGGGTCAGCTAGAATAATGCCTACTCTAGATCCAACTTTACACCTAGCCCCATCAAAATATAACTTCATAATCTAGGCACAATATTATAAAATTTAGGATCACATAACTTGGTAGTTTTAAGGGTGAAAAATCCTAAATAAAAATCAATTATGTTGACCCTTTCATTGAAAACATTATACTCAGTAATCATGTGCTTCATTCTTGGATCCCTTTCAAATCTGATCTAGTTAAGAACTCCCTTTCAAGGTAGCCATAGGTGTGAACAATCTATGGACATATATCCATTTAGAGCCTTTGTCCATTTTTTGCTCAAAATTATTCTATAGGCATTAGGGATATCTATTACTTGGACATGTATAAATTATTAGACCCTTGGATCAGAAGCTAGATACATGTGGACTTTTAAAAATACTCCAACCACCTTGACCCTAGACTTATCTAATTGGGTGATAACCCTATTAGACTTAATGGGAGTTAAACCAATTTGCTTGAAAATACCTATAGGAATGATATTTGTGAAGGAACCAAAATCCAACAAATAGTTATGCAAGCTCTTACCAAACATTTTGACTGTAAGTAAGAAGGGTGGAGACTCTATTTTAGCTTTGTACATAGATACATTAGCATTATCAGTCTTGGTCATCTTGTTAGGTTTTTTGGATAAATATTCTAGTAATAGATCTCTTTGCTTTATGATTTGTGTCAATTTATGCAAATTAATATTAGCTTTAATTTTCTTCATGTCCTTTATAGTATTATAACCAGTCCTGTTAGAAGAATTGGAAGTATCAGTGCTAGGTTTAAAATTACTTCCCTTTGGAGGATCTGAATTATTATTTGAAGTGGTATCTAGATGAGTACCAAAAATATTTAGAGGGGTATAAGTGGTTAAAGGATACCTCTATTCTCTATTCCTTAGAGGATATATCTTCTTTAAGAATTGTTAGAAGGCATGAACTTCTTTAGAAACATCATCAAGTTCATTGTCTTTTTGGAAGTGGAAATCAAACACTTCCACCATGAAGGTCTGGTCAACAAGCTTAGATCTTGAAATACCTACAACATTATATTTTTTAGGTACTAAGTCAAAAATGTCCAATTATTTTTGAAATGTTTCAAAATCTTTACAAAATTTAATTCAATCAATCCCACCATGCTTACTAGTACAATAGACCTTACAATAATCATGCAAAATAATATCAATAAGATTAATATTCATAGTATTCTTTTTAGAAGATGGTTCACTATTATTATTATTGTGGAAAATATCATTATTAAACCTATTATTGAGCCTATTAAACCTTTAGAAAGAGAAGTTTTTACCATAAATTTATCCAGTATTACCAACTTGTTTTTGTAGCTGAAGGAAGTCAGTGCTTAGTTTTTGGATCATTTTTAGAAGGGACTCATTCTCATTTTTGGGGGTTCCAAAATTATGAACTTGGTTGTTATTGGTACCAATTGTTGGTACTAAGGCTCTTTGATCATTTGAATTAAATCCATTATTAGCAGGGTGATTCAAAAACCCCAAATTTTGGTTAGAAGCAACATGTCTTAGAGGCAATTGGTTTAGATTTGGGAGCTAGTTGAGAGAAGACACATTTTGGTTATTATTTAGAAAGACATTCAATGTAGGCATATGTAGATTTAAATTAGGAATAGAGTAGGCCATTTGATCTTGTAGTTGCATCTAGTCATTATTGATCACAACCTCATCATAAGTTAAAGCTGTGTGTTTATTATACCTATAGGCCTCTTTATGAATATTGAGGTCATGGGATTAAGAGAATATTTATAGAATTCCAAGGCCAATTCCTGATTAGGTTTATAAGGGTTAATGGTTCTTCTATGCATATTTTATAACCTAGCATTGTAATCTCATATAGGTTCATTAGAATCCCTTTTCAGGATGGTAAATTGCTGGTACAAGACATAGGGGCTGATGATTTTTCTAAATTGGTCAATGAAAATGTTATTGGTTTCATCCCAGGTGGTAATGTAGTTCTCATATAGGTTTAGGAACCACTCATATGCAACATCCTTAAATGTAAAAGGAAACAACCTATATTCTACATCTTCATGAGTGATATTTAACAATTTTAATGTAGCTTCAAAGGATTTAACATGTTCTTCTATTGTCATAATACCATTGGGACTAAAATTTGGAAAATAATTTTCTAGATTATGAGGAAGGTCATGAAATACACCTTAAATGTTAATATGAGAGATTACCAACCAAGCCATACCTTGATGAAGGCTGAATGTAGGAGTACCTTGGAGGGTGAAGTTGGTAAAGACTTTGAATGGCTGCATCTACCTTTGTCTTATCTAGCTCTCCTATGGACTTACAACTCAAGTAAAGGCTCTCTTGTTTTTGAATGTGATCTTGTCTAGATTATTGGTAGTTTATCTTGATAACTTTGGATCCTATTTGAGATACAATGTGTCAAACCAACCTTTACAAAGAACATGACTCTAATTTGCACATTAAGCAAATCTTACAAAGATATATGTAGAAAAGAACAAAGGGCATCAAATTTAACTAAGATAACTCAAAGATGTGTCCAATTAATTAAATATGGTAAATATTTACAATTCTAAGCCTAAATGAACCTAGATTTGTGGAAGATCTATCAATCTTTGGTCAAAATAGGCTATTCTAACCTCAAATACTATGGATTCTTAGATCTTAAGCTATCTTTACTAGAATTAAGCATATAACCTTAAATAACTTTGATCTTTGTCTAAATGAAGAACAAAGATGGGTCAAAGACCACAAAGATCAATGATATTTACATTTTTTAAGCAAAGAATTATGCAAATATGCAAATAAACACGCTAAGACTAGCAAAGATTTAACAAATTCACAAAGATGGCCCTCCTTATAACACCATTAGAGCTTATCCTATTGATGCCTCTAAGTGTATCATAGGTGATCTTAGTGTTTAAATAAAACTTCTCAATTTAGAATTTTGAGAATTTAGAGCATGAAAAGCAAGTTCTAGTAATCTGTTACTTGTGGTGAAATAGAGGCAGAGCAAATTAAAATGTTCCACAAATTTATGTTGATTGGTGGTTGGGAGCCAATGTGGTCCATAATCTATGCAAATTTTGAATCATATATACTGATGTTAGTGAATTATGAACAAAATCTTACACTAAACACTAACCTAAGTGAATATTTACAAGAGGATCTAAACTAGAGTGATTTGATAAAAAAAAGAAGCAAAAGGAAGGATACGATAGAAAGAAAGTATGTGATTGCTGATCTTTGCCTCAAACATCATGACAAGGTTTTACTTTCAACTAAACATGCATTTTAACCAATATATAATGTGAAGTAACAAATGCTCAAATCTCACCATACACTAGGTGAATATTTGAGGAAAGCATGAAAAAATACAAGTATGAACTAACTTTACCTTAAAGGTTTACCACTACATTCAAATAGAATTTGCACATCTTAATGTAGAGAAAATAAAATAAATAAAAGTCTAAGAACATTCAACTAATCTTGTATCAGCACAAATTATCAACCTTTTATCAAAGATGCACATTTAGAATTCATAGAAACCATTCAAATTCAAGGCTTAAAACAAGCAAATTGAGAGAGAATCCATGTAACAATTGATATAAACAATTTTTGATAAATTTTTTAATATTCCTTGATTATATTGATTGCTCAAAAGTATACAAGTTCTAGCTCAAAACTCCCTCTTTTTATAAAAATGGTGATACTACCTTTTATAGAAGATTAAGGCAGTCCACCGTGTTATCCTTGAATTTTAGTAGGCTCAATTTAGGGGATAAACCCTATGAAACATGTCCATTTTTTATCCCATTATCTCTAAGCATGAAAAATGAGGCTAATATTTGCCTCTTTGCATTTGTTTTTCCCAATAAATTTGATCTTTTGAGGGAATTTTGTATCCTGTGTAGCTTAGAGATTTTTATCTGAACTACACTTTGTTTCTTTCTGTGCAAAGTCAGAAAATTTTCTTGACTTTGCATGTGTTTCATGTTCTTTGTGTTGAGTCAGAGAATTTTCCCAAAATTTCATATTAAAATTTGGAGAATTTTCTTGAAATAACATATGTAAATTAGGAGAATTTTCTTGACATTGCATATGCAAATTCAAAGAATTTTCTTGACATAACATATGCAAATTTAGAGAATTTCGTTGATCTCACACATGGGACCCACCATCATGATAGTAATTAATTTTGTATTAATTACCCTTTTTATATATATTTAATACAAGTAATTTTATTTTAATAATTTCTTTCTCTCTCTTCACTATTTTTGAGCTCAAGTACACCTCCTAGCCACCATTTTCATGCTTTTGCACATATTACTTCACCACCCTCATGATCAATTGGATTTTTTGGTTTGATTGTTTTCATGTTTCAAAAACACTTCATTTTTTTGATTTCATCTTGTTTTAGGTAAGCCTCTCTTTTATTTTCTTCATTTTTTTATGTTTTTGTTTTAATTCTTGTTTTTTGTTTTAGGGTTTTGATTTTATTTTTCCCCAAAAACCTTTTTCAAACCCCAACACTCTCTGTGCATTCTAGAGAATCTTATTGAAATGCAAAGAAGAGTGATCCTCAAATTTCACTAGGTGCATTTTAGAGAAAATTCTCTAAAGTGCACATTGCACTTTCCCCCCATGTACTTCAAAGAATTTTATCTAAAGTGCATGTCACCCATTTCACTTTGAAGAAAATTCTCTGAAGTGCATAATTGAAAAGTTCATCCCCTATGTATTTTGGAGATTTTTCTTTGAAGTACACATAACTAGATTAACTTTAGAGAAAATTCTCTGAAGTACACGTAAGTCTACATCAAAACCTTACTCTCCTATGTAGTTTAGAGAATTTTCTCTAAACTACACCGAACCTTTTCCCATGTAGTTTGGAAAAAATTCTTTGAATAACACCAAAGTGATCAACCCATCATGCAGTTCAAAGAATTTTCTCCAAGCTACACATTTCCTAAAAATGATGAAAAATGCTAACTCTGGATAATTAAATTTTCTTACTTGTAGCTATATGATCAATGACATACTCTTTTCCAAATAAGAAGACAATGAAGTACAAGTATCAAGGTGTGTTCCCATTGTCTACAGTTGATTCAAATGTGGATAAAATTGGGGATAAAAATATTGGTCATGTGGATATGGCTATGTTTTTAGAAATATTAGGAAGAGAACCTATTGCACCTCATATGTAGCTAGTACTTAACAATTAAATTCATTTGGCTACTTCATTTCCAATATCAGCACATGATTTTGAATTTGTCTTGATCATGGCAACACATTTTGATAATCAAAGAAAATCAGTCAAGGATATAGAGGGTAAGGTGATCATTTACCTCAATGAGGACTATTTTCATAAAAATTTTCACCTCTCTGAGATTGAAAAATATTTTGATTTAACTATAAAATCAGCTCAAGAATACTATGACAGAGATTTTGAGAAGTGTAAGAAACATATTAACTCCAAATTACTCAAGAGTCCTTGGCCCACCATTGCTAGATGGCCCAAGTATTTTTATCTTAGCGATTTTATATAAGAGATAGGAGATTTGATTACTCTCCTTAGCAGAGTGAAAGGGTTGTCTACTTCAAATATTTATCAAGAATGGATGCATCAATACATTCTAATTATATAAAAAAAGTAAAGGATCTTTTGGGGTAAACAAATTAGTGATGCTATTTATCATTAGCACTTTGAGGTAGCTTCTTCACTCAAGTTTTACATGACTTCATATCTTGTGTATGCTGTAGCCAATATGAAGTCTTTTTTGGGTTTAAATTTTGTTAGTGAAAGAATAAAAATGTTCTTGTATATGAGCACTATCCATAACTACCTCTAAAAGAAAGCATCAAGAATTACAAGAGAGTTAATGATGTTTTCTTCTATAAATTCATTTGCAATTTTGAGAAAGAACTTGAAAATAAGAGAGTTTTAGATCAGGCATAGGAACAAGTCAATAAGGTTGGATGCATTTAATTATACTTACACACTTTGACATACATCAAGGTAAGAGGATTTGATGAATAACCTTACATGCTACCTAGATACCCAAGTGATAAACTAATACTAATGGAGATGTGTAGACAAGTGATGAACATGCATAAAAAACAATCAAATGCTCGCAAAAAAGATTTCAAATTTACAATCAGTATTGGTTGGTACATAATTTCTACTATTCCAAAGGTTAAGACTATGGAAACTGAGTTACAGCAGATTATGCTTAAAAAATTCAAAAGTAGAGAAAACTTTGATTACAAAATGATGAAGGAGAAGCTCAAATGTAATATCACCCATGTACACATAATTGAAGATATTTGGGCATAATGCAGAACTGATGAATATATAAGGAGATTTGATTGTAGTCACCTTGATACTGATCAAATTATCAATTTGGAATTGGAAAATACTCATGGGGATTTAATAGATGATGGAAATATATTGGATTCTTCATATGAGGAAAATCAAAAGGCTTCAACTCCTCTCCTTCTCATCCAATGGTTAGTTAAATAATCCACTTCTATTAGAGACATATTTCAACCTATTTTTGCAAGAACTAATGCTTGGTTAGAATCTAAAGGAATTAAGTTAAAACATTTTAAAACTGGTTCTAAGGAAGAGTATGATGAAGAGATTGCTAATAAATGAGAGGAGCTAAGAACCAAGAACAAAGAGGAGCCCTCTACTTCCAAATAGAAGCCAAAATTTGTATTTATTAGTAAAGAGGAAAGACAAAGAAGCAAGTGTCTCAACTAGTGCTTCAATAGACTATATAAACACATACTACTCAATCAGAGCTTCCTTTGACTAAATCTTATCAAGCCATGGTTTCATAGGTAACATTTTCCATAGTTCCTCCTATGAGTACCACGGTACAAGTTGATCTTGTTCCTTTTCAAGTTATTCTTTCACCACCACATTAACCTCCTAGTGCCACATTTTTTCAAGTTCCTTCACAAGGTACACTAGACCAAGTTTTTAATTCATTGTCAAATCTTCTAGTCCTTCAAAGTCATTATGATCCCCAACTAATTTATATTTCACCCAAAAATATATGGACAAATTTATGTCTATACCTTCTTCAAAGACAATAACTTAGGTTACTATCACTCTAGTGTCCAAAATGTCAATAAGAATTAAAGTGGTGGTTAATCCAACCAAAACTCCACCTATTATTACTAAAATCCCATTGGTGTCAAACCCATTACTAGATATATTTGTCACACCACCTTCCATTCCACTTAATTCACAATCCATTGTCCCTCCCCAAGTATCCCAAGCTTTAACATCCTCTACCTAAGGAGATCCATCTCCTCTTCCTCCTTGGCTGGATTTAAAAATGCTTAAGAAGAAGAAGCGAGTAGTGGAACTAAAAGACTTTGATTTTGGTTAGCTTGTGTCAATAAACCCAAAAACAACAATGAAGGCCAAAACAATGTCAAGGGTGATATTTGAATCTAGGCACGAGTATGCCAAAGTTGTAATTCCTCTTGAAGATAGTAACATTGAAGATATTCAAATGTTCTAATATGCATTAGGATGAATAGATCTTGGGAAACAAACCCATGAAAGTGTGAAGGAATATTTCCAAGCAATAAGGGCCTCTTTGAGCGAGAGATATGATAAGGATAAGAAGATCAAGGATCAACTCAGAGTACAAGTAGAATAGCTAACCTCTACTTTACTAAAAATCACCCAACCTTCTGAGTATATTAATTTTATTGTGCATGAAAATACTAAAAATTCCATTCAACATGTAGAGAAAATTGGATCTCAGGGTCATGCCGTCAGTGCCTAGACTGAGAGATTAACAACATAAGGTACTCAAAGTTTACATTCTACCAATGGATTTTTGAAGAACCTGAGTGAAGTGAAAATAAAAATTTAAGAAATAATTAAAATACTCACTCAAGATTTAGAATTGACTAAAAAAGATATTAATACATGGATTCAACTATGTAAATTTAAACTGGAGCTTTTGGTTGATCAGAAGGTCATTTCAAATAGGAAAATGTTCATTAAATACATGGAAGCTAGAAGAATAAGAGAGAAGTTCTCAAGAATCTAGTTAAAGCTCTTAAAGAAGCTAAAGATATTTGTGGTAATAAGATGTTAGATCTTGTAGAGAAAATTAGATAGCTTCCTTGCCAATTTAAAAATGATTTTAAGGAAATTCTTCCTATGGAGACTGTTATTCAAGAATTTACACCTTTGCTTCAAACAAAGATTAAAATAGGTACTTTCACACTAGAATACATCTATAAATTGATTGAATTTTAGGTTATTTTGAATAAATTACAAATAATCATGGACAAAATCAAATATTTTCTGGTTAACTTAGAATATTTAATCACAAGGGTACTTCTCATCTCCAAAACTACATTCGGCCCAGATAACAGTAAAGTTCAAGCTATATTGAAGTGATATGAAGAATTTTTAGAAAATAATAAAAAGGAAGAAATTTTTGTGTCTAAGGACACTTAGTTTACTTTTGTAACTTTTCATATGTAATTTTGTTCAATGTAAATTAAACGTATTAAAAGTACATAGTCCTAAGTTAAATTGGACTCTATCTTTGAATAATTCAAATATTTATGTTTTTATTATTTTTATTCTTATCTCCTCTCTATAAATAGGAGGATGCTCTTTGCAGAAAGGATATCCAATTGCTATAGAGGGGAAATGCTGTTGAGTTGAGAAATAATTTTGAAACTTTGTGTTCATATTATAAATAAAAAAATAATTCAATATAAGAAAATCAAGTGATATTTTAAACTTTGTGTTGAAATATACTTGTGGTGTATTGTGAATTTTCATTTGTCTTTTCCATTGCATTTTCTTCTGCTTTGAGTGAATTGTGGTGTGAAATCTCTATAAAATGGAAGGTGCTATGAAGCTGATTTTAGAGTCTACTTTTTAGTTACTGGGTTTATGTTCACATTCAAAGTAAATTACTGAGGAGACTTTGGGCTACAAATTATTCCTCTTTGATAATTTAATCTGTATTGGAAATAAGGTGAAGACTTTGGACTACACTTTATTATATATTTTAATTTTACTCTATTGGTATTATTCTTGTTAATCTTTTGGCTAACAAATCTATATATCGATTATATTTTGTTCATCAAGTGATCTTAGATTTTCAAAGTATATCACAAAGAATGAAAGGATGTTTGTGATTGAACATCAATTCTAAAAAAATAGAATTGGATGATATGACAACATCCACTATGATAACATTATTGTAAATAAGTGTAAATAATTAAGTGTTGAGTTAGTTAACAATAAAAGGGAGCCTCCCCTTGTCTTGATGAGAGATTTTATCTCATCACACTATGGTTTAAATAAAATTTTTTCTACCATTTTGTCAGTAACAAAATATTCACCCAACATTTTTTGATGACTCTGTTTGGGAAACAAACAAGCAATGGAGCTCTACACTCATTCAGTTCATATAAGACTAACACCTTATTGTTTGCTATTATTTTTATATAGTTATCTCTTTTCTTTTTGATTACTTTAACATTTTGGTAGAATAAAGCTACACTCATTATAGAAGGGAAGAAGGACTCATTGATCTAATATTTGAGTTGTTGCAAGAACAGAACTTCAATCTTTTGTTAGCCCGTGCAAGGTCACCTCTTCAGTGTATAAGAAATTTTCCACCTACAAATACAAGATCTCCCATACTAGGAGAAACCTCCAATGTTCATAGAGTTTTTCCTATTTTCTATTTGCAAATATTTGTCATACCTCCATACAATTCATAAAGAATGATAGCTCAAGGTCCATGGGGGACTACTTTTGGTCCATTGAATTTGGCACCACCATCTCATGAACTACCTCATGGCTCATGGATTTTTTTTCTAAATTTTGTGGTGATGGCAAACAACATCTGGAAGAACATATTTCTGCATTATACATTACATGTGAAGTTATTGGAGTGGAAGATGAATATGTTTCTGTAAGATTATTTGTAAAAACACTCCAAGTCATTTCTACTAATTGGTTTTATCATCTTGCAATTGGAACTATCACAAATTAGGCCACACTCAACACAAAGTTTGAGGTAAGGTTCAAGCCTACAAAAGATGCTCATGCCTTGTTAGCCTAGCTTACACAAATGAAAAAAGAACCACATGAACCCATGCATGAGTTTGTGGCAAAGTTTAACAAGTTGAGGAATAGGATCCTAATAGTTTCTCGACCTACACCTGAGAATATGAAGTGCTTCTTCATCAATTCTCAATTGCAAGAAGTGAGTTTTATTTTGTGAAGAGTAGCCCCAAATGATCTCAATGTTTCTCAAAGTTTGGTGACTAAAATAGAAGATGATTTGATTCTAGCAGGGAAGGTGATAAATAATTCCATTAAATTTAAAAGGAAGCCTTTAACAACTTCATCTCCTACTAGCACTATTGATCCTATGGTTCAAATGCTAGAAAATGAATTGTTAGCACTCAAGAATAAAATGTCTCAAGGTATGTCATTTTCTCCATACAAAGATGTCCCAAGGAGGACATAACCAAATGCTTCTAATTAGTCCAACAATACTTCAAGAAATCAAAATTAGAATAAGCTTCCTTCACCATAAGTAAGGCTTTCATTGGAGGCAACTCTGGATAATGTAGTAGTCAATTAGTTGGAACTTGAAAATGATGATGTTCCAAAGTTGGAATATGTTCCTAAAGAATATACAACTCCTTTCATCAGAGATGAAGAAGGAGAAGATGGTGACTCTGATATCAGGTTTCTAAACTTTGAAGAAGAAGAAGCTAAACAAGAAGATATACAAGGTGAATCTTATGCCATCTTTACCCATTCAAAAAGTCAACTGAATCAACCACAAATGATTGATAAAATAAAATCCAAGGATGAACCATGAAAGGAGGTTATAATTTCCAAAAGAGGAACTCCTTTCCTAGTTCAACTAAAGGATATGGTGGTAGACAAACAAGTAAGTACTCCTCATATTTCTACCTCTTCTCCTTTAATGTCTAGACCTAGTGCCCAAAATATGAAACCTAAAAATGAAAATGTTTTGTCTTCTTTAGCTACCCTATATCTATCATTTGATATTATTTATCATGCTAAGAAGAATAAAATCCAAATGTTAGAAGCTAAGTACCTCCAATCAAATCTTGAGCAATTTGAAAGATTGGAAAAATTTAAAAAAAGTAAAGGGATAGATCATGATCAGAATTCATTTAAGAATGTACCAATTGACCCTAAGCCAAGACCAAAGAAAAATAACTTGGTTTTAACTCTTTCATATAATTCCAAAAAAATAGATCCTTTCTATATTTCTTTATTTGTCAATGGTTATAAGCTTACTAATTGTGATATTGATTCAGGTGCTTCCAATAATGTGATGCCTTTCTAAGGTGGCTACTACTTTGGGCTTAACCTTAACAAAGTATTTTGGCCATTGATTTTCAATAGAAACCAAACAAGTACCTCTTATAGGCCAAATCATGGATGCATTATTTGTATTTGCTACTTTTTCAGAGATTTTCATTAAAATGACAGTTATAGTGGCTGATGTTCCAACCTCATATGGAGTTCTATTAGGACACAAATTTTGTAAAGATGTTAGTGGTGAGATCAACATGGATTGGTCTAAGGTTAGGATACCTATTAAGGGTGTTATGTAGAAACTTCACCCAGAGAAGAAAGTGAAGTATACTATTACAAAGACTAAGGACCTCAAATCCTAGATCCTTTTTGAAAATTTTGGAATGGGTACATATTTCTTAACTATAGATGAAGATCAAATATCTTCAAATGAAATTTAAAAAAATATTAGGAAATTGATGAATCATCCACATCAGATGAAGAGGTTTTGGATCTTGAAACTATCAAGTTAAAAGTTTAAATGATGTTTAGATTTTACAATTTGATGGTAGTTGTTCTTCAATTGGATCTAGAGCTGTGATAGTTCTCATATCCCCAAAAGGAAAAATCTTCCCTTTCTCTTTCAAGTTGTAGTTTGATAACACTAACAATACTACTGAGTATGAATCCTTGTTATTAGGAATGGAGGTTACATAGAAGAAAGGGATAAAAAACCTTCATGCTTAAGGTGATGTTGAGCTAATCATTTATCAAGTTAGGAATCTATATCAAAATAAGAATGGAAGGCTAAGGAATTACCGTAATCATGTTTGGGATTCCATAGAAAGTTTTGACACTTTAAATATATCAATAGTTCCAAGAGAATAAAATGATAGAGCTGATTCATTTGCTATTTCAGCCACTCTCTTTATTACTCATAAAGATTTCCAAGGATATAAGTATACTATTGATTTTTTTTATAGCCCAGTGTTCCTAACAATGTCAATCATTGGTAGGTTTTCGATAATGATCAGTAGGTCATCTCATTCTTGGATAAGGTGGAAAATTTTAGTGAGTTATATTTTGAAGGAAGTGATTCCACTCCTCAAGAATCAATTTTTGAAGTTAATGAGGAAATTGGTGAAGAAATATTGTAATTAAAAGGGAATAAGATTCCCAAAGGGTTGATATCTTTGGAGAGAATTTTTGATAAACATGATCGATTCATTAAACGTCAACAATTAGAATCAAATTCATCTGTAGAAATTAAGCAAGTTAATATAGGAATAAAGAGTGACCCCAAGATGATAAATATTGGGAAATATTACTCATTAGAGGAAAGATAAAATTTGGTGAGACTTCTATGTTGGTACATCGATGTATTAACATATTCATATGATAATCTTAAATCTTTTTTACCAAAGGAGGTGCAACGTGATATTCCTCTCAAACCAGGATCGCTGCCTCATAAATAGAAATAACAATAGTATAATCACAAAATCTTAAGTACTATTCTCATTAAAATCCAAAAGATGTTGAATGATCGCATTATCTTTCCCATATATCACTCCATATGGATAGCAAATATTGTTCCTGTGAAGAAAAAGAATGGAAAGAACCATATTTGAGTTGAATTTTGAAATTTGAATCAATTATCACTTAAGGATAATTATCCACTACTAGTAATGGACCAAGTATTGCAAACTATGATTGGTTCAAAGATGTTGTCTATGCTAGATGGTTTCTTAGGATATAATCAAGTGGAGGTTCATGATGAAGATCAACATAAGACAACCTTCACTACTCCATGGGGCACTTTTGCATATCATAGAATGCCTTTTGGATTGATCAATGTTGGTGTTACCTTTCAAAGGGATATGGATTTCGATTTTTGAGATATTATTGGTAAGATCATTTTAGTTTACATAGATGATCTAACCATTTTCTCAAAAAAGTGCCAAGATCATTATGACCATTTACAACAAGTACTTGAAAGATGCTATGAACATGGGATATCTCTTAACCCTAAGAAATACTTTTTTGGGGTTACAAAAGGTAAGATCCTTGGAAATATTGTATCTAAGGAAGGAATCAAAATTGATCCTGAATGGGTCAATTCAATTCAAAATCTTACTCTACCATAAAGTGAGAAAGGAGTGCATTCCTTCTTTAGGAAGTTTACTTTTTTGCAAAGATTTATTCCTAACTTTGCTGAAAAGACATGCCACATTGTTGATATGATGAAAGGAAAATAAAATTTGCATTAGAACACAGATGAAAAAAATTATTTTCATGAAATTAAGGAAGCTATCACACTTTCTCTTATCTTATTTTTCCCTAATAATACTAATAACTTCATTATGTATAGTTATGCTTTTGAGCATACCTTATCCACCATCTTGGTACAACCAAATGAAGAGGGGATTGAATCTCCTCTAGAATTCATGAGATTCCCTTTGAAGGCTCACAAAATCAAGTACTCATCCATCGAAAAAGATGTGTATTCTATGGTAAAAGTAGTTAAGCATTTAGATATTACATCCTCATTTCTCACACCATTGCACTAGTACCAAATTACACTATTAAGTCTATTTTGAATCAATAAGAATTTAGAGGCAAAAGAGGTTTGGATCACCAAAATCCAAGAATATGATATGGAAATCAATCTTACAAAAATTATACATGAAAAAGGTTTGTGTCAACTCATGGTAGAGACCAATTTAGAAGAAGTATCCAACAATGAAGGAGATACAAAAGAACTTCCCATGGTCTTGCTTGTAAGCACAATGGATGAATGGTATTATGATATTTCTTATTTCCTCACATATAGAGAATGTCCTAAACATTTTTATCACAAAGACAAAAGGACAATTAGGCTCAAGGATAAAAATTTCATCCTTTGGGACAATGGTTTGTATAAGTAGAACATTGATGGAATCTTCCTAAGATGTGTAGATAAGGCACAACAAGGTAAGTTGTTGGAATCTTTCCATTATTTGGCATGTAGAGGAAAATTTTCATCCCTGATCATAGCTCATAAAATCTTACAGAATAGATATTATTGGCTAACACTTTTTTAGGATGCATACGCTTGGGTGTGTAAATATGAGAAGTGCTAGTAGTTTATGGGAAAACCCAAGTTAGTAGCTTTACCTCTCAAGTTGATAATTATTGAATAACCTTTTCAACAATGGGGTATTGATTTCATTGGTATAGTGAACCCATTTTCAAATGCAATTCATAGTTATATTCTCATGGATATAGATTACTTTACCAAGTGGGTGGAAGCAACTCCAACCAAACATGCCACTTTAGAAGTTGTTTGTAACTTCCTCAAAGAGAATATCATCATGAGATTTGGTGTGCTAAGAAAAATTGTAACTGATAATGATGCTTGTTTCACATCCCATGAGATGACTCAATTTTGTTTTGATTATGGGATCATTTTGTTTCATACTTTTGACTACTTATCTTAAGGGAAAGGTCAAGCTAAGTCAAGTAATATGAATTTGGTAACTATCATTAGGAAGTTGGTAGAAGATAATCATAGAATGTGGCATAAATATTTATATGATTTATTATGGGCTGATCGTATCACCCCTAAATGAGTGATTGGTATATCTCCTTTCTAACTTTTGTATGGATTAAATGCAGAAATACCCATGACATTAGAGTTGCCTGCTCTTAGATTGGCTAGGGAAAAATGAAATGTTTGAAAGCTCTTTAGACAAACATATTTCTACCTCACTAAGATACAGGAGTAATGTATAAAGGTAGTGGATTGTATTGCTGAACATCAAAGTCACGTCAAGGAAATTTTTGAAAAGAAAGCTAAATCACAAGAATTTTGATTTGGGGATCTAGTCCTCTTGTAGGACAAAAGAAGAGAACAAAAAGGAATGTATGAAAAATTTTATTCTCTATGGAGGGGTCCTTTTATCATTAATCAACTCAGTGGAGAACACAATGTATTCTTAGCATACTTGGATGGAACACCATTACCACAGCCCTCCAGTGGGAAACATCTAAAGCTTTTTAATCAGTAAAGTTACAGATAAGTTTGTACATTTTGTATAAATTTGTATATTATTTTTGTTTTATTTTTCATCTTGTCTATCACTTGACTCTATGGCCCAATGGAGAAAGGAACTTATATTTATGGGATTTTTTTTCATTCAAGCATTTCATTTCAAAGAATGCTTGAAAGAAATTCCCTAGTCAGATCTAGTTGTTATCCTTGAATTTTAGTATGCTAAATTCATGAGATAACCCCTATAAAACTTGTCTATTTTATAGCCCATTATCTCTAAGCACAAAAAATGAGGATAATCTCTACCTCTTTGCATTTTTTTCCCAAGAAAGTTGATCTTTTGAGGGAGTTTTGCATCCTGTGCAATTCAGTGATTTTTATTTGAACTACACTTTATTTCTTTCTGTGCAAAGTTAGAAAATTTTGCTGACTTTGCATGTTTTTCATGTTCTTTGTGTTGAGTCAAAGAATTTTCTTGAAATTTCATATGCAAATTCAAAGAATTTTCCCAAAAAAACATATGCAAATTCAAATTATTTTCTTAACATTGCATATGCAAATTTGGATAATTTTCCTGACATTGTATATGCAAATTCAAAGAATTTCTTTGATATCACACATGAGACCCACCATCATGATAGTAATTAATTTTGAATTAATTACCCTTTTTATATATATTTAACTTGAGTAATTTTATTTTAACCACTATTTTCTCTTTCTTCACCATTTTTGAGCTCAAGTGCACCTCCCAGCCTCCATTTTTATTATCATACACATATTACTTCACTACCCTCATGATCAATTAGATTTTCTAGTTTGATTATTTTCATGTTTCAAAAAAACCTCATTTTGTCAATTTCATCTTGTTTTAGGTAAGTCTCCCTTTTATTTTCTTCATTTTTTTTTATGTTTTTGTTTTAATTCTTATTTTTTATTTTAGGGTTTTGATTTTATTTTTCCATAAAAACCTTTTTCAAACCCAAACACTCTATGAATTCTAAATAATTTTCTCTGAAATGCATGAAATAGTGATCCTCAAAGTTTAGTCGATGCATTTTAGAGAAAATTATTTGAAGTGCACATTGCACTTTCCCCCATGTACTTTAGAGAATTTTATTTGAAGTGCATGCCACCTAGTGCACTTTAGAGAAAATTCTTTTAAGTGCATAATTACAAAGTTCATTCCTTATGCACTTTGAAGATTTTTATCCAAAGTACACGTAACTAGATGCACTTTGGAGAAAATTACCTGAAGTGCATCTAAGTCTGCATTGAAACCTTAATTTCCCATGTAGTTCAGAGAATTTTCTCTAAACTACACCCAACCTTTTCCTGTGTAGTTGATGCAGGAGCATCCTCACACTAGGAGCATATTTATTACATTTTTGGCTTTGTTTTAGCATGTTCAAGTATATTAGTTGTTTTTCCCTCCAGTTCTTAGTTTTCAATTTTTTTTAAATTTTTTTTGACCAAATATTCTTAAAGCCTGAAAATATAATCTGTTGGGCAAGTTGTTAAGCAATTTGAATCTTCTTATGTTAGGAGACTGTTTTGCTCATTTTGGGAGATTATTGCGTGCAGCCTAGGTTAGAACCAATTAGCTAAATTGAGAATATATGGTTTTTGTAAGGGGATTTTTGGGGTAAAATAGGGGATATATGTTTTGGCAAAGGGAGAAAGGGGCGTAGGAGAGGAATCTGCACTTCGCAGGAAAACCCAAATGTATATCTTCTAGCAATATGAATAAAGTATGTATTCTTTTTGATGGAAAGCACTTCTGAGGTTATGTAGATGTGGCTATCTATTTGTTATTGATATGATTCAGGTGTTTTACAAATTGAGGCTATGGCTATTTGCTATTTGATACACAATACTTGAATATAAAACAAAACCAATGTTTGCTACCTATGCCCAATCGTTTGAATCGATGCACTTGTGAAATTGTCACTGCTAGGATGCATACCAATGCTGGGGTGTTACAAAATTGAGTCATTGTAAGTTGTCACTGTTGGGTCGTATCTCAACGCTGGGTCATTTCAAAATTTGGGGCATTTTGAAGTCATGCAATGGTTCTGACTTAGGAAGATTGCTAGTTATCACAAATTCTTAGATGTAAGTCTTATTATGTGACCAATTACTCAATCCTCTTTATACAAACAATTGAAATCTCATATTTTCATTTAGGATTAAACAGGCAGAATTTAGCCAGATAGACCAAAAAATCAAATTTTCTCTTTAAATTTAAAATGCTATGTTGTTTAAGAATACATGGGTCTGAGTAGACTATTTAGCTTGAATAAAAGTCCTAGGTGATACTCTATGCTTGAGAAAATAATTTGTCAAGACATACGTTTTATCCCTATTTACAAGAGATTTCTATTCATCACTAAATGTTTGTTCAAAACATCTAGTTTAGCCTGTTTGAAACTTTGCTGTTCATCATTTGGTATCAGAGCTCAAGGGATTGTGCACAATCTAAAGATCCAAGTCAAAGAGAAGAATCAAGATGGCCATGAGAATTAGGAATAGAGGTAGAGCTGGAGGAAGGAGACATAGAGGATAGGTTACACTGGTAGAAGAGATTAGCAACCTGACAGCTAGGCTACAAGACCTAGAGATGGCTCAAAGAAGAGGCACTGACATGGGTGAAGTCAGTGATAGAGAAGAGGAGCCACCAGAAGTTGAATTGGTGGTGGAAGAAGAAACAACTGAAGATAGGTTGATTAGAGCCATTATGAAGGTGAACACAAAGCCAAAAATGGAGGTTCCAATGTATGAAGGTAATTTGAATGTGGAAGAATTAATTGATTGGATTAATGCATTAGATAAATACTTTGAGTATGAAGGAATTGAAGAAGATGATAAGAAAGTCAGGTATGCCATGACAAGGATAAAGATCCATTCATCCCTGTGGTGGGATGGAGTGCAAGAAGAAAGAAGGAGGAAAGGGAAGCCAAAGATCAGAAGTTGGGACAGAATGGTAGCAAAAATGAAACGTAAGTTTATGCCTAAAGATTATCAAGTCAATCTTTTTAAGCAATTACAAAATTTGAAGCAAAAAGAGATGTCTGTAAAAGAATACACTAAAGAGTTTTACAGGTTAAATACAAGATCATGTCATGTTGAGGATGACACAGATAAGGTAGCTAGATACACTAATGGTTTAAAATTTACCATTCAAGATGAGATTAGTCTTCTCATTCCTAAGATAGTTGAGGAGGCATATCAATTTGCCTTGAAAGGTGAGGAGAAAATTGCAAGAAAACAAACATCCTTCTCAAGAGGAAGGGGAAGATCCAATAGAGGAAGAGGATTTCAAGGAGGTAGAAGACAATTGTAGACATCTCAAGAAGAGGCCAGTAGCTCACAAAGCTCAAGGGGCAGCTATACACCAAGAGGAAGGAGGCCATACCAAGGATATCAAAGAGGAAGAGGAAGATTCATGGGCAAATGTTTTAAGTGCAACATGTATGTAGGACACAGGGCATATGAGTGTCCAGAGGACCCTTCTACTAGCCATGAGAGGGGTGTACATGTGACCCAAGGTGAAGAAAAAAATGAAGAAGTTGCAGCAGCTTGTGAAGATACCCCAGAAGAAGGCGAGTCTCTTTTAATGAAAAGAATCTTGTTAAAGCCAAATAAAGAAGTGGTAGAACCACCTCAAAGGAAAACTTTATTTAGAACCACATGTAAAAGTAAGGGGAAATTCTACAAGGTCATCATAGACAGTGGGAGTACTGACAATCTTGTGTCAACTGAGATGGTGGAGAAACTAGGCTTGAAGAAAGAGGTACATCCTACACCTTATCAAGTTTCGTGGCTACAAAAAGGACACAAAATCTTGGTAAGTGAACAATGTAAAGTAGATATTTAGATAGGAACATATAAGGATCAGATTTTATGTGATGTTATGCCCATGGATGTATGTCATATCTTGCTTGGAAGACCTTGGCAGTTTGACAGGAAGGCCATGCATGATGGAAGGCAGAATACATACATGTTTGAAAAGGATGGGATCAAGCATACACTCACACCATTGAAAGAAGAGGCTGCTGCTATTGTTTGATATAATTCTAAAGTATTGATAATAAGTGGCAAAGAGTTTCTACATCAAATGAAGAAAGAAGAGGTAAACTTTGCTGTAATTGGTAAGCCAAGGAGTGTAGTCACTAGTACTAAATTGATTGATTTGCCATTAGAGATTCAAGATATGTTGAATGAGTACATTGAAATTGTGGTAGATGATTTACCTAATGAGTTACCACCATTGAGAAGTATTAGCCATCACATAGACTTGATTCCAGGAGCAAATCTTCCAAACAAGGCTGCCTACAGGTTGACACCAAAGGAAAATGAAGAGATCAAGCACCAAGTTCAAGAATTGTTAGATAAAGGATTGGTAAAATAGAGTTTAAGTCCTTGTGCTATCCCCACCGTGTTGAGTCCTAAGAAGGATGGGAGTTGGAGAATGTGTACAGACTCTAGAGCAATCAACAAGATTACTATCAGGTATAGATTTCCATTGCCTAGAATTGATGATTTACTTGATTGTTTAAGTGGAGCTACATATTTCTCTAAGATAGACTTGAAAAGTGGTTACCATCAGATTAGGATAAGAGAAGGGGATGAATGGAAAAAAGCCTTCAAGACCAATGATGGACTCTATGAGTGGTTAGTTATGCCATTTGGACTAACCAATGCACCAAGTACCTTCATGAGGCTGATGAATGAAGTGCTGAAGGAGTTTATTGGTAAGTTTGTGATAGTATATTTGGATGAAATTTTGGTGTTTATTCAAACTAAGGAACATCATTTGAAACATTTGAGGATGGTATTGAGTAAGCTACATGAGGAGAAATTGCTAATCAATGTTAAAAAGTGCAATTTTCTAAAAATAGAGTTGATATATTTGGGGTTTTTGATTTCAAAAGAAGGATTGAAGATGGATAAGGAAAAGATTAAGGCTATACTTGAGTGGCCTACACCTAGGAGCACATATGAGGTAAGAAGCTTTCACAGCTTGGCTAGCTTCTATAGGAAATTCATAAGAAATTTTAGTGGGATCATTGCTCCAATGATAGAGACAATCAAAGGTGATAAAAGAAGTTTTTGTTGGACTGAGGCTGCTGATAAGAGTTTTAGATTATTAAAAAAGAAGGTAACTGAAGAACCAATCTTAACCTTACCTGATTTCAATAAGCTTTTTCAAGTAGAATGTGATGCTAGTGGAACTGTAATAGGCGCTATTTTAAGCCAAGATGGGAAGCCTATAGCATACTTTAGTGAGAAGTTAAGTGATGCTAAGAAGAAGTACTCAGTCTATGATCAAGAATTCTATGCACTTGTACAAGCTTTGAAGAAATGGAGGCACTATCTTTTGCCTAAAGAATTTGTTTTGTTCACTAAAAACTATGCTTTACAGTTCATTAGTAATCAGAATAAGTTGAATCAAAAGCATGTCAAATGAATTGAATTTTCACAAAGCTTCAAATTCACTACTAAGCACAAGAAAGGATAATCTAACAAGGTTACAGATGCTCTAAGTAGGATAAATCTGATCATGCAGGAGTCTTAAGTAAGTATTTTGGGATTTGAAGATTTAAAGGAGCTATATAAGGAAGA
Organism: Torreya grandis; assembly: GCA_037957365.1. Taxonomy (NCBI): domain Eukaryota; kingdom Viridiplantae; phylum Streptophyta; class Pinopsida; order Cupressales; family Taxaceae; genus Torreya; species Torreya grandis. Next base: position 1,313,694 of record JARHVA010001083.1, read on the forward strand.
TCCAAACTTCAAGGAACCATATGATGCTTGTATGAATATAGTGGGGGTTGATAGAAGTCCTTGGATAGATTTCATGGTTCAAGAGGGTCTGTTGTTCAGAGGTAGCTAGCTTTGCATTCCCAAGAGTTCCATGAGAGAGAATTTGTTGAAGGAAAAGCATAGTGGCAGCTTATCAGGACATTTTGGGTAAAATAAGACATTAGAACAATTGAGTTCTTATTACTATTGGCCAGGTATGGGTACTGATGTTAAGAATTTTTTTGAAAGGTGTAAAATATGCCAATATGCCAAGGGAAGTAGTCAAAATGCAAGTTACTGCCCATTCCAAATAGACCTTGGGATTCAATAAGCATGGATTTTGTACTTGGTTTGCAAGAACGCAAAAAGGTCATGATTCCATATTTGTTGTGGTAGATAGGTTTTCAAAGATGGCTCATTTTATTCCATGTTCCAAAACAAGAGATGCTACTCACATAGCTAATCTATTCTTTCAAGATGTTAGATTGCATGGATTGCCTAGAAGCATTGTTTCTGATAGGGACACCAAATTTGTTGGACATTTTTGGAGAACCTTATGGAAGAAATTGGGAACAAAATTGAGTTTCAGTTCAGCCTATCATCCCCAAACTAATGGCCAAACAAAGGTTGTCAATAGGAGCTTGGGCAACATCCTGAGAAGCTTGGTAAGTATGCATCCAAAACAATGGGATCTTGCACTTGCACAAGCTGAATTTGCCTATAATGATTCTCCTAACAAAAGTATAGGATTGATTCCATTTAAAATTATGTATGGAATGCATCCAAGAGGTGTGTATGAGTTAAGAAATCTAAGTAGCATGGAGACAAGGAGTGCTGATGTAGAAGACTTTGCCAATGCCATGCAAAATCTGCATGAACAGGTAAAGAAGAATCTTGAAGAAAACACCATCAAGTACAAGCTAAGGGTAGATCAAAAGAAAAGAGAGGTCAATTTTAGTGTTGGAGACTTTGTTCTTGCTCACCTCAGAAAAGAGAGGTTCCCAAAAAGGGAATACAACAAGCTAAAGGTAAAGAAAATAGGACCATGCAAGGTAATAAGGAAATTTTCAAATAATGCTTATGAAATAGAATTGCCAAAGGGGATTGGAATCTCTCCAATCTTTAATGTTGTAGATCTATATCCATACAAAGATGAAGGACAACCATCCAAAGAAATTGAAATAGGGGTAGATGAAGTTATGCAATGGGAATAACAACTGCCAAAGGAAGTGCCAAAGGAGATTGAGAGCAGTTTAGACAAGAAAGTGGTTAAAAAGATAAGGGACAAAGAATATTTCCAGTAGCTAACTAAGTGGAAGAATCTACCAGCTGAAGATGCAACATGGTTGACTACAAATGACATCCTTAAGCTGGGCACAAGTATAGAAGAAGTGATGCAGAAAAACAACAAGTGAAGAATACTTCTTCTGTTCCTTGGAAGAATGATGCATGAACATCCTCACACTAGGAGCATATTTATTACATTTTTGGATTTGTTTTAGCATGTTTAAGTATATTAGTTGTTTTTCCCTCCAGTTCTTAGTTTTCATTTTTTTTTTATTTTTTTGACCAAATATTCTTAAAGCCTGAAAATATAATCTGTTGGGCGAGTTGTTAAGCAGTTTGAATCTTCTTATGTTAGGAGACTGTTTTGCTCATTTTGGGAGATTGTTGCGTGCAACCTAGGTTAGAACCAATTAGATAAATTGAGAATATATGGTTTTTGTAAGGGGATTTGTGGGAAAAAATAGGGGATATATGTTTTGGCAAAGGGAGAAAGGGGCATAGGAGAGGAATTTGCAATTCACAGGAAAACCCAAATGTATATCTTCTAGAAATATGAATAAAGTATGTATTCTTTTTGATGGAAAGCACTTCTGAGGTTATGTAGATGTGGCTATCTATTTTTTATTGATATGATTCAGGAGTTTTACAAATTGAGGCTGTGGCTGTTTGCTATTTGATACACAATACTTGAATATAAAATAAAACCAATGTTTGCTGCCTGTGCCCAATTGTTTGAATCAATGCACTTGTGAAACTGTCACTACTGGGATGCATACCAATGCTGGGGCATTACAAAATTGAGTCATTTTAAGTTGTCACTGCTAGGTCACATCTCAATGCTGGGTCGTTTCAAAATTTGGGGTGATCTGAAGTCATGCGATGGTTCTGACTTAGGAAGATTGCCAGTTATCACAAATTCTTAGATGTAAGTCTTATTATGTGACCAATTACTCAATCCTCTTTATATAGGCAATTGAAATCTCATATTTTCATTTAGGATTAAATAGGCAGAATTTAGCCAGATAGACCAGAAAATCAAATTTTCTCTTTAAATTTAAAATGCTATGTTGTCTAAGAATACATGGGTTTGAGTAGATTGTCCAGCTTGAAGAAAAGTCCCAGGTGATACTCTATGCTTGAGAAAATAATTTGTCAAGACATACATTTTATCCCTATTTACAAGAGATTTTTGTTCATCACTAAATGTTTGTTCAAAACATCTAGTTTAGCCTGTTGGAAACTTTGCTGTTCATCAGTAGTTTAGAAAAAATTATCTACATTACACCAAAGTGAGCAACCCATCATGCAGTTTAGAGAATTTTCTTTGAACTACATGTTTCCCAAAAAATGATGAAAAATGCTAACTTTGGATAATTAAATTTTCTTAATTATAGCTATCTAATCAATGATAAACATTTATTCAAATAATAAGACAATGAAGTACAAGTATTAGGGTGTGTTCCCATTATCCATAGTTGATTCAAATGTGGATCAAAAAGGGGATGCAGTGATTGGTCATGTGGATATGACTTAGTTTTTACAAAGATTAGGAAGAGAACCCATAACACCTCATATACATCCAATACTTAATAGTGAAATTCATTTGGATGCTACATTTCTAGTATCAACACATGATTATTGAATTCATCTTGACCATGGCAGTATATTTTGATAAGAAAAGTAAATCAGTCAATGATTTAGAGGGTAAGGTGATCATTCACCTCGACGAGGAATATTTTGATAAATTTTTTCACCTCTAAGATTAAAGAATATTTTGATTTAACTATGAAATCAACTCAAGATTACTATTACAGAGATCTTGAGAAGTGTAAGAAACATATTAACTCCAAATGGCTTAAGACTCCTTGGCCCACCATTGCTAGATGGCTGAAGTATTTATATCATAGTGATTTTATAGAGGAGATAGGAGATTTGATTACTCTCCTTAATAGAGTGAAAGGGCTGTCTACTTAAAACATTTTTCAAGAATGGATGTATCAATACATTCTGGTTATCAAAAGAAACAAGCAAAGGATATTTTGGGGTAAACAAATCAATGATGTTATTTGTCATAATCTCTCTGAGGTAGATTCTTCTCTCAAGTTTTACATGACTTCATATCTTATATATACTGTAGCCAATATGAAGTCTTTCTTGGGTTTAAATTCTGTTAGTGAAAGGAAAAGTGTTCTTGTATATGAGCACTATCTAGAACTAACTCTAAAATAAAGCATCAAGCATCATAGGAGAGTTACTGATGCTTTCTTCTATAAATTCATTTGTAATTTTGAGAAAAAACTTGAAAAGAAGAGAGTTTTAGACTAGATGGGCACAAGTTAATAAGGTTGGATGCATTTTCTTACAATTCCCAAATTTTACATATATCAAGGTAGGAGGGTTTGATGAATAGCCTTACATGCTACCCAGATACCCAAGTGATAAACTACTACAAATGGAGATGTGCAGACAAGTGATGAACATGCATCAAAAATAATCAGATGCTCACAAAAAAGGTTTCAAATTTCCAATCAATATTGGCTGGTACATAATTTCTACTACTCTAAAGGCTAAGACTATGAAAACTAAGTTGCAGTGAATTATGCTTAAAAAATTCAAAAGTATAGAAAACTTTGATTACAGAATGATGAAGGAGAAGCTCAAACGTAATATCACCCATGCACACAAAATTGAAGATATTTGAGTAGAATGTAGAACTGATGAAGATATAAGGAGCCTTGATTATAATCACCTTACTACTGATCAGATTATCAATTTAGAATTTGAAAATATTCTTGGGGATTTGATAAATGATGGAAACATATTGGAAACATATTGGATTATTGGATTAAGTGGTTTCAACTCCTCTCCCTCCCATCTAATGGTCAGTTAAAGAATCCACTTCTATTAGAGATATATTTCAACCTTTTCTTACAAGAACTAATGCTTGGTTAGAGTCTAAAAGAATTAAGTTGAAGCATTTTAAAACTAGTTCTAAGGAAGAGTATGATGAAGAGACTACTAAGAAATGTGAGGAGCTGAGAACCAAGAACAAAGAGGATCCCTCTACTTCCAAATAGAAGCCAAAATTTATATTTATCAGTAAAGGAAAGAGGAAATACAAAGAATCATCTCAGTCAGTGCTTCAATAAATTATACAAATAGAGAGTACTCAATCAGAGGTTCCTTTGATTGAAGATTCTCAAGCCATGATTTCATAGGTAAAATTTTCTATAGTTACTCCCATGAGTACCATTGTACAAATTGAACATGTTCCTTCTTAAGTCATTATTTCACCACCACCTTCATCTCCTTGTGCTATATTTTTTCAAGTTCCTTCACAAGGTACATTAGATGAAGTTTTTAATTCATTGTCAAATCTACCCAATCCTTCAAAGTCATTGGGATCCCCAACTAGTTTATATTTCACCCAACAAGATATAGAAAAATTTATGTCTATACCTTCTTAAAAGATAACAACTCAGGTTCTTATCACTCTAGTGTCCAAAATGTCAATAAGAACTAACGTGGTGGTTAGTCCAACCCAAACTTCACCCATTATTATTATAATCCCATTGGTGTCAGCCCCATTACCAGATACCTCTGTCACACTGCCTTCTATTCCAATTACTTCATAATATATTATCCCTCCCTAAGTATCCCAAGCTTTAACATCCTCTACCCAAAGGAGATCCATCTCCTCTTCTTTATTGGCTGGTATCAGAAACACTTAATAAGAAGTGAGTAGTGGCACTAGAAAAATTTGATTTTGGTTAACTTGTGTCAATAAAGCCCAAAACAACAAAGAAGGCCAAAACTATGTCAAGGGTGATATTTGAATATGGGCACAACTATCTTGAGTTTACTATTCCTCCTAAAGATAGTAACATTGAAGATATTCAAGTGTCTGAATATGTAGTAGGATGAATAGATCTTGGGAAAAAACCCATGAAAGTGTGAAGGAATATTTGTAAGCAATAATGGACTCCTTGATTGAGATATATGATAAGGACAAGAAGATCAAGGATCAATTCAAAGTACAAGTAGAACAAATGACCTTTGCTTTACTAAAAATCACCCAACCTTCTGAGTCTATTGATCCTATTGTGCATGAAAATACTAAAAAAGCCATTCAATATATAGAGAAAATTGGATCTTAGGGTCATGCGATCAGTTTTAGATTGAGAGGTTAACAACATAGGGTACTCAAAGGTTACATTCTACCATTGGATTTTTGAAGAACCTGAGTGAAGTGAAAATAAAAATTCAGCAAACAATTAAAACACTCACTCAAGATTTAGAATTGATTGAAAATGATATTAATACATGGAATCAACTACATAAATTCAAACTGGAGCTTTTGGCTGAGTAGAAAGTCATTCCAAATAGGAAAATGTTCATTGAATATATGGAAGCTATGAAGAATAAGAGAGAAGTTATCAAGAATCTAGTTAAAGATCTCAAAGAAGCTGAAGTTATGTGTGATAATAAGATGTTAGATCTTTTAGATAAAATTGGAGAGCTTCCCTGCCAAGTTAAAAATGATTCTCAAGAATTTTTTCTTATGGAGATTGTTATTCAAGAATTTACATCTTTGCTTCAAACAAAGATTGAAATAAGTAATTTCACACTAGAATCCATCAACAAATTGATTGAATTTTAGGTTATTTTAAATAAATTACAAATAATCATGGATAAAAGCAAATATTTGCTAGTTAACTTAGAAGATTCAATCACAAGGGTACTTGTCATCTCCATAAGTACATCCAGCCCAGATAATAGTGAGGTTCAAGCTATATTGAAGAGATATGAGGATTTTTTAGAAATGAATAAAAAGGAATAAATTCTTGTGTCTAAGGACACTTAGTTTACTTTTGTAACTTTTTATATGTAATTTGTTCAATGTAAATTACACATAGGAAAAGTACACAGTCCTAAGTCAAATTGGACTCTATCTTTGAATAAGTCAAATATTTATGTTTTTCCTATTTTTGTTCTTAGATCCTCTCTATAAATGGGAGGAAGATTTTTGTAAAAAGGATCAAAAATTGATATAGAGGGGAAATGCTACTAAATTGAGAAATAATTTTGAAACTTTGTGTTCATATTGTAAATAAAAAATTCATTCAATATAAGAAAATCAAGTGATCTTTCAAACTTTGTGTTGAAATATACTTGTGGTGTATTGGGAATGTTAATTTATCTTTTCCATTGATTTTTTTCTTCTTTGAGTGAATTATGGTGTGAAATCTCTATAAAATAGAAGGTGCCATGACTCTGATTTTGGAGTCTTTGAGCTACTTTTTAGTTACTGTGTTTATGTTCACATTGAAAGTGAATTACTGAGGAGACTTTGAGCTATCAGTTATTCCTCTTTGATAATTTTAATCTTTTTTGGAAATATGGTAAAGAATTTGGGATGAACTTTATTCTATCTTTTAAGTTTACTCTACTAGTATTATTCTTGTTAATCTTTTGGCTAACAAATTTGACTATCAGTTATATTTGGTTCGTCAAGTGATCTTATATTTTAAAATTATATCACAAGGAATGAAAGGACATTTTTGATTGAACATAAATTATAAAAAAAGAGAATTAGATGATATGAAAACACCCACTATGATAAAATTATTGTAAATAAGTGTAAATAATTAAGTGTTGTGTTAGTTAACAATGAAAGGGAGCCTCCCCTTATCTTAAGGAGAGATTTTATCTCATCACACTGTGGTTAAAATAACCATTTTGATTCCATTTTGTTGGTAAAAAAATATTCACCCAACACACTGATCAGTCATGAGATTACAAATGTACTAGAGATAAGGAAAACTATCCTTTTTATAAGGTTCTAGAATACATTCTCTTTTCCAAAGTAGACTCATCTATAGGGAAATATGCTAATAAACTAGCATATGCATTTACAAAATAATATTTCACTTTAATATATTATAAGGATTTACATAAAATGGAATATCATTAATTAGCTTGGTGGACCCTATGGTGAAGAACTTATTTACTATTCCCAAAGAATCTTCATGGCTTTCTGATGTTGCTCATCAACTAGTCTCAAGTTGACAACTAGATCCAATAGGCATTCATCCTTTTGGTCCACCAAGTCATCAAATTCTTTATCATTTCTAGCCATTGTTTCCTTTATACTTCTTACCTATACAATTAGTATCATGCCTACGATCTTACTATTATCACCTCTTGACTGGCCTTGACTTTTGCTTTTGACCTCTTGCATAACCAAAGTGACCCTATGCTTATACTCATCATCTATAATGATGCCTAGGGAGATGAGTGTGGAGGGGATGGAAAACATGGTGCTTAGAAGTTTCTCAATTTTTCTTAATATTACTTCATCATCCCTAATGACTCTCTTTAATCTCTTTAACCATGTGTTCAAACCCTATATCTTATCAAAAATTATGCCCATAATAGTATTCAATTGGGAAAGGCTTATGGTTCTAAAACTAGAGATCCTATCTTTAACCATTATGCTGATGATTTCCCTAATTTTGTCTTTTAAACTCTACCATTGGGCTATCAAGCCCTTGGCTACTTCATCTAGGTGAACTCAAGGACTCTACCTTATCTTCATTTCTTTCAAGGAATTGAGCAATCATAGAAATATGCCTCAAACATCTTTATCATCTCCTCTAGAAATAATAAGACTTGTGTCTCCAAATTATCTTTTTACTTCTATAAGTTCTCAATATTTTGGTATAGGCCTTTGATGCCTGACTTTAGTTGGGCTGAATGGGCATCAACCAATCCAACTATGTCCTCCTCATGAATCATGTGCTCACTAGGAACCTATCCTCCCATAGGAGTTAAGCCCATAAAAGGCTAAAATAATTAAAAGGTGAACTCCTCACCCCCAACCATGGTCTTCTTTATTGTCAGCCTCTCTAGACTTGCTATCCCTAGTTTTAATTGCATGTTAACTGATGACTTTGTAATTTTTAGAGGTTTTAGGATCTCCATCTGCATTTTGTTTGAAGCTCTAGGGGTGCTTATATGAATGCCACTTGACCCTACTATGGTGGTCATCCTCCTTTCTTCTTCTTCCTTTATTAAATCCAAAATTCATGGCTTGACCTCATTATGGATAATGATGTTAACTATCTAGGTCAAGGCCCATGATTGCTGTAATGTTGGAATATTTTGCATCTTCCCATAAATGAACCATTGAGGATGATTAGTCCATATATGGGATTATCATCATTGAATAGGTTAAACTCACTTAAGGGATGGGTGAAGGTTACATTTGGGTTCTTCTTCCCATTGGGATTAATGAAATCTCAACCTTTCTCTTTAAGGGTGTAACTAGAACTAGGTCCATTGCAATTTCCTTCCCCTTTTCCTATCTTGCTTCCTCAGCTTGGGTATGAAGCTCCTTAATTTCTTCTTCTTAATCTTATCCATATAAATCAATAAGTACCTTAAGTGAAACTTCTAATATCTCATTAGGATCTAATTCAATCATGTCAATATATTCTATTGGGGACTTTGGTCTATTAGGTTAAGCTGAGGATGATGGCCCTTCCCTAGGTCTCTCTTCTAATTTCTCTTTCCCATGTCCTTGTACTACTTGTGCTTGGGGTTATTTTAGTGGTTGAAATAGAGGGGGTATAGAAGAGGGTTTAAGAAACAAATGGTATTGCAAGGGTCCCATTTTCCATATATCTCTAGGTGGCTTGTCATCTCTAGCTAGCCTGGCCTAAGGCTTAATGTTTTGATTTTTTAACCTAGCCAATAACTCTATGAAATTGGTGGCCCTAATGTACATCATGTCATGAAAACCTAACCTATGTTCATAAGGGTAATTAATTTTTATTGATTTTAAATGCTTAGTGACCCTATTATGAGGGCCCCATTTCCTCAGCTCATCCATTTATACATTGAAGGAATCCCTATGTTTGGAGATGACATTCACCTGCTCCCAATTTTGTAGCATAGTCTCACTGATGGTTAAAGGAAAAGAGTGAATAAGTATCTTAATTTTTTGATTGTACACACCATATATACCATTGAAGAGTTGGTATGAAATTTATTTTTCTACCAATTTGGTTAGCACATAGACTGGTAGTTTCAAAAGTTGAACTAGAGTCCCTTATATTCTTATTACTATGTAATCTAGATACAACAAGATGTCCCCCATTAAATCTACATACTTTTTGATTATAAGGCTGACCCTACCCATGGGGATCCCTATAATTGGTTTTACTAAAGTTGGATATACATAATCACAAATAAATTGTATGTTGTGTCTGTATTTGAAAATGTGCAACTTGGAATAGTGGTGAGAGACAGTGTGTCTCCCATGAAGTGACCAATTATTTATGTTTGGGATCTTGGTGGTGGCCAATAGGGTATCTAGGAGATAGGACATCATGAAAAATTGATCAATGGTTTTATTCTTAATGGCTATGAACTGTTGCTTCAAACAAATGTTAATCATTTCACCAATTGGGGGTATGAGTCCCTTTTCCACCATAAAGTATATATAGGGCACTTAGATATTATTAACATATGTGGTGGAAGGGGCTCTAGATAAAATATTAAATAAGGTCATGATTACTCTGATCCCTTCCCTAAATTGACCAATTAGGATCCTCTCGATAAGGTCTTGGATTACATGGGTTCCAATGAGTAACCATCGGGAAAGGATACCATTCAAGTCATTCTTATTAATCCATGCTCTAATTGTGGGTAAGTCAATCTAAGTCTTTCTTATCTTGTAGTATCACTCAAATTCCAAGGAGGAAATGTTTTCTACCTTTATAAAAGTACACTCATAGAATATCCAATTTTGCTCAATTTTATAATCAATAAAAATGAGGGAAATAACATCAATGCAGTGCAATACCTCAAGTTTTGTAGAAACATAGTAGAGACTAGTAATTTGGATGGATACTAGGTCATTTTATCTCTATAATAATGTATAATTCTTCTATTCCTCCCTTATGATGGCTTGAATTTCTTCAATAGTCTAGAAAAGCTTAGACCAGTTCCTATTTCCAATGTTTAATGCCATAACATCAAAGTTAGTATCCTTAAAGACCCTCCCATCATGGCTTGAAGTCAAGCATAACTCTACCTCATCTCTCTATTGCTATATTTGAGTTTCCATGATTATGAAAATTTCAATTGCTTACTAATAGTTCTTTAAGTAGCCTCTAGATCAGATTGTTCTTGCATAGATTATTCTTTCTTAGATTGTTATTGAACTCTTTTTGGCTTGACTATGATTAATTTAAGTTCAAATTAGGGATTTTTATGGAGGTTAAAGATTTTTTAAGGATTTAATAATGATGACTATTTAGACTTAGGCTCATTCATGTCTCATATTTGATTTAGCCCATTGTATTTATACCTTTGCCTTTTTAAGCACATAAAATCTTTAGTTTTATCATTTTGTGCTTGTGTGGCACCTATGTAGAATCCATTTGGAAAATTTCATGGAATTTTTCATAAATGCCTTAAATGAATTATTCATTATCCTTTGAAAATCCTTATTTTGCTTTTCATCATTAGATCCTTACTTAGGGATCAATGCAGACCATTGATCATGATCCCAGGGCTTGAAAGTTATTGGTTGCTTTCATATGAGGCCCCATGGTTGTGCCACTTGGCACATTCATGAGCCAGCTAGGCTTTTTATTCTATGTAGTGAACATGTAATTACCACATGTTAATCCCATGGGTCTTCAGTGGTCTATTGAATAGCCTTTGTCAATTTTGCTCCATCTGATTGACTTGCTCTAATTAACTGTGAGTTATCGATATTGTAAGATGCACATTATATAATTAAAATCAGGACATATGAAGGAACTTAGGCTAAATACTTTGGGCTAAAGTCTATTTTGTATTAATATACATGACATAGACTTTAGGCTAAAATATTTCAAGCTAAGTTTTAGAATGCATGTGAAAGGGTTTTATTGTAGGTTTTAACCTAGGGTTTTATTGTATTAATAAAATGATAAAAGCTTAGGTTAAAAATATTTTAAGCTAAGTTTTATGTCACATGGGCCTCCTAACATAAGACCTAATATAAATCTATAGCCTAAAGTTTATTAATTTTAAATAAACATAATTGGAACCTTAGGAAATAGACTTAGATTAAGGTTATCTACAAATATTTAAGCAATAAGATCATTTTATTATTTAAAGTCCAAAGGTCCTAAGTGTTTGAATATTTTTTAGGGGGTCCCTTGATTTGTAATATAATCAGTAGACCTTAACCATGCTTGCAAGGCATATTCATGTGTCTAAGCAATATATTTGATGAGCTTAAAGTTGACAGCCTCATGGATGTCAATAATGGTCTTGTGCATGTCAAATGATGGTTGTGAGAATGTAAAATTTAAGTTCATGAATAATTGGGTTTGATGAGCTTAAAGTTAACAGTCTCATAGATGTTAATGATGGCCTCATAGAAATCAAATAATGGTCACAAGAACATCAATTTTAAGCTCATAAATCCCTTTGGTCCACTGATCTTGGATTTAATACTCTTCATTTGATCATCTAGTCTTGACTAAGCATGAACCATGGATTAAGATCTAGGTAGATAAACACCATTAGTTTCTACAATCATAAAGGAGATCAAGTTCACTCAAGACCATATCATAAAAATTAGAGTAAGATAAAATCCTAAGTTTATAAGAATAATAAAAAAATTCCCTTCGAGAATTATAGTCATAACCTAAGGTTTTATCCAAAGGCTCCATTGTATTAAAAAATACAATGAACCTTAGGATAAAAACTTAGGTTAAGTCTAAATTTTAACATGTGGGGCCCTTTTGGATGTTAATATCAAACACTTGAGTGTCATGTGGTGACTCTATGAGCCTTCTTAGATTTTTAATTTTTAATTCCATGCCTGCTCTATTAGATCTACTCTATGTGAGTAACTATGGATCATCGATCTTAATCCATATACTTGTACTTGATTGGCTTAAGCTTGTATAGTAAAAAGGGATCCATTTAAATAGGAGGATGATCTTGCACTATTTAATCATCGATCCTACCTAAACATGTATCATTCATCATAATATCGATGATCATATGAGATTGGTCTAATGGATCAAGGCTTCTAATTTTGTTAGGCCTCCTACACTGCATCAAATCTTTCTTTGCAATGAAGTGAGAGACATTAGTTCTGTAAAGAAGTGAGGTGCTTAAGTTAGGATGTGGGTCAATATAAGAACTTAGTTTAAAATTTTAAGACTAAGGTCTTCTTTATGTTAATAAACATGAATGGGGCCTTAAAATTAAGACTTTAGACTAAGTGTATAACAAAGGGGACCAAGCTAAGGAAATAAAAGACCCTTCAAACATATAAGTTAGACTCAATTAAAACATAAGGAACAAAAGGGGGAAAATAAAAGGGGACCACACATGGATTTTAGGCTATGGTTTGGTCATGTTGAAAAACATGACCAAGCCTCAACATAAAAATTAGGCTTAATTCTAAAGTTAATTAAAAATACTCTTGCCAAATCTATTCCCACCAAAATTTCAAATTAAAATGAGGGTCTAAACTAGGGTTTGCTGAAAGAGAGTTTCAAGATATGATTCTAGCTATGAGATCTTATAGAATAAAGGCTAGTAAAACCTTGAATGAGGATAAGACTATGAACATCCAATTATGATCCATAAAAGGAGCTCCATGAAACCTATAACTTAAGACATAAAAGTCAATTGTTAGCAATGTTAGGTAGGGTTAAAGCAAAACCATGAATAAATGAGCCAATTTCATTAGGTGTGGATGATCTTGAAATTCTAATAAAGTGTAGAATATCAATCTTTCAGTGTTAAGGTTCAAAGTAATCACAAGGGTCCCTATTTTTTTATAAATGGGGGTATGTTGACTTCAATAGGAGGAAACAAAAATAAATGGTGTATCCTAACACACTAAATTTTGGCCTTATATAGGCATCAAAGATATTAAAGGTAGGCCTCAGAACCATATCTAGGATACTATATGATTTGGTAGGGGAGAAATATGTAGAAATTGTAATCCCCTCACCAGATAAATAAAAAGAATATATAGTGGTGGGGGCTTATCAAGTATGCAAAGTACACCTAGGTTGTCTTATAAGAGAGGGATTGAAAAATGATGTTCAATCAATAATTAGCTCTCTTTTTGAAAATATGGATAGTGGAAAGGTCACAAAATATGAATTAAAGAATAAAGTTAAACAATTGATAACTACATTGAAGAAGTTCATTGAGCCTGTATCCCAACCAACACAATCTCTTACCCAGTTCCCTCGATAAAGAAAAACTTGAAGTAGTAATAGAGATTGACAGTATGGGAAGGGATATAAAATACTAGGATGAGGAGCTTATCACAAAGGGAAATAGAGTAATTGAGTTAGCAATGGACTATTACAAAACTTTGAAAGATGATCGGGCATCTTTGAAGGCATTAATAAGAAAATACAAGGAAGAGATTGAAAGGTTGATCCTATTCTTCACAAAATTTCAAGATGTTGACCTGATTGAAACCGCTATCCTCATTACAAAGAAGATATTGAAAAATGATGTAGAGCATGAATAATTGGATAGTGCAACCAACCTTAGAATAAGAATACTCACTAAGAGAATTAATAAGGCCAAGGCTACTTGTGATAAGGCCACATATACGATCTATGACATTGAATATTTTATTAATAAATTATAATGTGAAGCAACAAATCATCAAGATCAAATCCTTTTAGTATAAGAGGTCCAAGACAAGTTTAAAGGAGTGGTTGAAAGAGAGTCAACATGAGATATAACATTCAACTTGATTTTTATCCATTGATTCATCAGGTATCATAATACACTAGATCAGATGGGGAAGGACACTCAATTATAAAGGGCTGCATCTAGATAACTCTTTGATACAATGGTAGAATTTTAAATAAACAACCTATACTCACTTGGTCCTGACAAAGATCATATCCTAGGGATCTTCAAAAGCTTTAATGCCTACATTAAAAATATACATGCAAAGAAGGACAAGGAATCTTCAGAGGTTATGGTTGTAGATTAATTATTTAAATTAAATACATTTTATATAGTACATGTCTTTATTGTAAAGAAAATTATAAAGTTACAAGTTGTAAATTACAACTATCATTTTAGTAGCTCTTTTTGAGAAAGAGCCACTTGTAATTTTCAAGTATCTTTTTGACAGGATAAAAAGTTGTAAAAGTGAAACTTGTAAATTGCACTTTTCTTTTTGTGGATCCCTTCGGGGCTATCACATGATCTTAGGAGTGTATTTTGGGGGCCTAGAGATCTCCACAAATATGGGGAGCACATTTTTACCCACTCCACCTTTTGTGGAACCTTGCTCCACATATGAGTGGAATATTCCTTGTTTCATCTAATTTCTATGTTTTCATGTTTTATGGAGTTGGTTGTTAGATGTTTATTTTCCATGTTGACTTCCTTATTCTAAGGGAGTTATTTGTTCATTAGAAAATGTATTGCCTTCCTTGTTACAAAGAGTTGGTTGTGATCACATGATTGTTGGAAAATGTGCCTTAAAAGGTGGAGAGTCAATCTTGACATATTCCTTCTTGGGTAAGCTTTTGGATGAGCTTGATGAGGTGGAATTGAGTTATCCTTTGTGGATGATACTTATCTTAGATAAGCATGGCATAATTTTTCCTCCTTTTATGGATTTTCCCTCATTTTTTGTATTTACAGGGTGTGGTGTGGCCTTTAGAGGTTGACGGTTTATTTTTAGGGTGTGGCTTTGAGGATCAGAGTCAAAGTATAGGTGTTTTAGTAAAGTGCAGGTGTTTATTGCAGGGTGTGGTATAACAACTTGTGAGATACAACATTATGCAAGTGCAGGTGAAAGTGTAACTTTTTTTGTAACATTTTCTACAAGATATTTTTCTATCTCTGTGAGAGTTCATTATAGTCTTGTGTTTTGATTACAATTTTTATTAAGAACTTTCTTGGTAGATGTAACCCACATTGGGTGAACCACGTTAGATCTATGTTATGTTATTGATTCTTGTTATCTCCATTTTAATGCTTTTATTATATCTATGATTTTGATGCATGCTATTTCATAAGTTATATTTGATTTATGGTTATATTAAATATGATTTAAAAGTTTTTTAATTCCTAACAACTAGTATTAGAGCCATTGGTTGTGTTTTGCTAAAGTGGTAAATCACAAGAAGGCTATTAGCTTGAGAGGGAACTATGGGAGAAGAGATTAGATTCAAGATTGAGAATTTTGATGATAAGCATTTTGATTTGTGGAAAATATAGATAAAAGATTACCTATATCAGAAGGAGCTACATCTCATCTTAGAGGGGAAAGTAGAATAACCTATAAGCATGAGTGATACAGATTGGTCATTACTTGATAGGAAGTCATTGAGAGCCATTCGATTATGCCTTACATATTTTTTTGAATTTAATATTTATGATAAAAAAACCACAAAATATATCATGGATAAACTTGGAAATTTATATGAGAAACCTTTCATTTATAATTTTTTTTTCTTATGAAAAATTGTTTAACATGAAAATATCTGAGAATGGTTCAATTGCTAATCATCTAAATGATTTTAATATAATTGTAAGTATGCTCACTTTAGGTGGAATTAATTTTGATGATGAAGTTATATCTTTGTTAATTTTATGTTATTTTCTTGATAGATGGGATAGTTTGGTTATGGTTGTGAGTAATGCAGTCCCTACTAAGGGAAGCTTGAATTTTGAGGATGTTGTAGGTGTGATTCTTAGCGAGGAGATACAAAGGAAAAGTACTAGTGAATCATCTTCAGGTAATTATTTATCCATTGATGCTAAAGAAGAAAAAAGGATAAGATCAAAGGTAACTAAGGAAATTCAAAGGTAGATATAAGTCCAAATCTAGATCTAAGATGATATGCTAGCTTTGTGGGAAGAGTGGACACTCAAAGAAGGATTCTTGGGCACTTCGAGATAAGAATAACAACAAGGAGGAAATGAATGAGGAAAATGTGACATTAGGTAAATCAAGTCAAGATGCCTTAATTATTTCTATTGATAGTGTTTTTGAGTCTTGGGTATTAGCTTTAGGGGCTTATTTTCATGCCACCCTACATTGGCATTATTTTATTGACTATGTTCAAGAGAATCTAGGACATGTTTATCTTGGTGATGATGAACCATGTGAGATAGTAGGGAAAGGTTGTGTTTAGGTTAAGATATAGAATGGAAATACATGGATCCTTAAGGATGTTAGACACATGCCTATGTTGAGATGGAATTTGGTTTTAGCGGGGCAATTGGGCAGTGAGGGATGTTCAATTTTGTTTACTATAGATTTTTGGAAAGTTACCAAAGGTGATCTTATGATTTCAAGAGGTAATAAAGTTGGTACTTTATATTTGACTAGTAGTGTTGATTATATTGATTTAGTTGTTTTAGATGGAAATGCAACTATGTGGCACTGTAGGCTTGATCATATGAGCCATAAAGGCATGGAGATCTTAAAGGATAATTTGCCTATATTAAAAGACATAGATATAGACTTTTTTGAGAATTGCGTGTATGAAAAATATAAGTGGGTTAAGTTATTTAAGGTTGGACCCACAAAGAAAGATCACAAGTTAGAGTTGGCACACTCAGATATATGGGGATTAGTTTAGGTATCTTCTATTGGTGGATCCAATTATTATGTTACTTTTATTGATGATATAACTAATAAAGTTTTGGTTTATTGCATTAAAAGGAAATATGATGTATTTAACACTTTTAAGAAGTGGAAATCCTTGGTTGAGAATGAAATAAGTCTCAAGTTGAAATGTCTTAGATCAGATAATGGAGGTGAGTATTATAGTAATGCTTTCTTTGATTATTGTTCTAACAATGGAATCCATAGGCAAAGGATAGTTCCAAGAAATCTATAGTAGAATGGAGTATTTGAAAGGATGAACAAAATAATAATGGAATGTGCTAGGAGCATGAGGTTACATGTAGGGTTGCCTTTATAGTTTCGGGTAGAATCAGTTAGCACAACAATATATCTGATTAACAAAGGGCCTTGTATGCCTTTGGATGGAGGCATTCCTGAACAAGATTGGTTTAGTAATAATTTGGTTTACTATTTTCTTAGAGTATTTAGATGTGAGGTTTTTTTTCTAACTAAGAAGGAGGATATGACCAAGCTATAGGCAAAATTAGGGAAATGCACATTTGTTGGTTATGATGAGGATGACTTTGGTTTTCATTTATGGAGAATTAAAGATAAGAAAATATTTGAGTCTAGAGATGTAATTTTAAATGAAAAAGTCATGTATAAGGATTAGTTTTAGGAATAGGAACAAGAAAAAAAAGAGTACACAATTTTGGATGACAAAGTATCCAATGATTCAGTTTAGGAACCTTCTACACAAGAACCCCAAAATCTTATGGTAAGAAGGTTTTTTAGGGTAGGAAGAGCACTTGAATGTTTTTCTCCTTATTTGAATTATTTATTACTCACTGAAAATGGAGAATAAGAGTGTTATGAGAAATAAATGTAGGTAAATTCCAAGATGAAATGGGAATAAGCCATGGATGAGGAGCATAAATATCTCATGGAGAACCAAATGTGGGATTTGGTAAGGCTACCCAAGAGCAAGAGTACATTTCCAAACAAGTATATATTTAGAGTAAAAGAAGAGGATGAAGGGAGAAAAAGGTATAAGGACAAGATGGTTGTCAAGGGGTTTGTACAAAAATTAGGTATTGATTTTGATGAGATTTTCTTTCCTATTGTAAAAATGACTTCTATTAGGACTATTCTTGGTTTAGTTGCAGTT
The DNA here is from genome assembly GCA_037957365.1 of Torreya grandis. NCBI lineage: Eukaryota > Viridiplantae > Streptophyta > Pinopsida > Cupressales > Taxaceae > Torreya > Torreya grandis. The sequence continues at coordinate 1,331,813 of JARHVA010001083.1, forward strand.
TAGGATTTGTACTTAGAATAGTTAGATTTGAAAACTACTTTCTTCATGGTGATTTGGATGAAGAGTTGTATATGAAGTAACCATAGGGATATAAGGTCAAAAGGAAGGATAACTATGTGTGCAAACTAAATAAGAGCTTCTATGGCCTAGAACAAGCTCCATGACAATGGTATAATAAATTTTATTATTCTATGTTAGAATAAAAATATCAAAGGTGTCATTCTGACCATTGCATATACATCAAATTTTTTGATGATGGTTACTTTATTATAATATGATTATATGTAGATGACATGTTAGTTGCATGAAAGAAAATACAACATATTCATATGCTTAGGAAATAACTTAGTGACTCCTTTTCTATGAAGGATTTGGGTGCTGCAAAGCAAATTCTTGGTATGAGGATTACTCATGACATGAAGGAGAGGAATCTAATATTATCCCAATCAGAGTATGTGAAAAAAGTATTGGAATTGTTTAACATGTTGGATTCTAAATATGTTGGTAATCCAAGGTACCTTACTCATCGATAGTTGGCAGCTTGATGTATGCCATGATTTTTACTAGGCTAGATATTGCCCAAGTAGTGGGAGTTATGAGTAGGTATATGAGTGATCCATGTTATGAGCATTAGTAAGCAGTGAAATGGATTATTTTATAGTTGAGAGGAACCATTGATGTTTCATTATGTTATGGTGGATCATATACCACTTTTCATGGTTATGTGGACTTGGATATTGTAGGGGATATTGATAGTAGGAAAAGTATGATAGGTTATATATTTACTATTGGAGATACAACAATTAGTTGGATTTTTAGGATACAAAAGGTTATGGATTTGTCAACCATAAAGGTAGAGTATGTTACTACCATAGAGGATAGCAAGGAGATGATTTGGTTATAGGAGTTATTTTGAGAGTTGGGGCATGAGCAAAAAGTTGGGAGACTACACATTGATATTCAAAGTGCTATTTATTTGGCAAAGAACTCTGATTTCCACTTAAGGATGAAACACATTTAGTTACATTATCACTTCATCATGACAACTTTAGATGAGAACTTAGTGAAGCTAGAGAAGATTCATACTAGCCATAATCCTATGGATATGATGACTAAGGTGGTCACATTAGACAATTTGAGACTATGTTCAGATTTGGTTGGCCTTAGTGGTCATGGAGCAGTGATAGATTTTGTTAAGGAGAAAAAGTCTCCAAGTGGGAGATTATTGAGTGTGGATCCATTTGGGGCTATCACATGACCTTAGGAGTGTATTTTGGGGGCCTAGAGACCTACATAAATGTGGGGATCATATTTTTCCCCACTCCACCTTTTGTGGAACCTTACTCCACATGTGAGTGGAATATTCCTTAGTTTATCTAATTTCTATGTTTCCATGTTTTATAGAGTTGGTTGTTAGATGTCTATTTTCCATGTTGACTTCCATATTTTGAAGGAGTTGGTTATTCATTAGAAAATGTATTGCCTTCCTTGTTACAAGGAGTTGGTTGTGATCACATGATTATTGGAAAATGTGCCTTAAAAGGTAGAGAGTCAATATGGGCATGTTCCTTCTTAGGTAAGCTTTTGGATGAGATTGATGAGGTAGAACTAAGTTGTCCTTTGTGGATGATTCTTATCTTGGATAAGCATGGCACAATTTCTCTTCCTTTTGTGTATTTACTGTCATTTGCTATATATATAGGGTGTGGTATGGATTTTAGAGGTTGATGGTTTATTTGTAGGGTGTGGCTTTGAGGATAAGAGTCAAAGAAAACATGTTTTAGCAAATTGTAAATATTTATTGTAGGGTGTGGTATAACATATTATGAGATACAACATTGTGTAGTGCAGGTGAAAGTGCAACCTTTTGTGCAATATTTTTTATAGGATATTTTTCTATCTTTGTGAGAGTTCATTGTAGTCTTGTGTTTTGATTATAGTCTATATTGAGAGCTTTCTTGGTGGATGTAGCCCACATTGGGTGAACCACATTAGATCTATGTTGTGTGATTTATTTTTGCTCTCTCCATTTTAATTATTTCATTATATCTATGATTTGAGGAATTTTTCCATGATGCATGCTATTGAATAAGTTAGATCTGATTTATGGTTATATTAATTTGATTTAAAAGTTTTTTAATTCCTAACACTTCAAAAGTTTTAATGCCTAAATTGAAAATATACATGCAAAGAAGGATAGGGAATCTTTAGAGGTTATGGTTATAGATTAATTATTTCAATAAAATACATTTTGTATATTACATTTCTTTATTATAAAGAACATTATAAAGTTACAAATTGCAATTACAACTATCATTTTAGCAACTCTTTTTGAGAAAGAGCCACTTGTAATTTTCAAGTATCTTTTTGATAGGATAAAAAGTTATAAAAGTGAAACTTATAAATTGCACTTTTGTTTTTAACAAAGTTTGAGTTGCTTAACTTGAAAAAACTAATATTGTAATTTGCATTTCAAATTTTGTCAAAGTTGGATGACTTAAAAGTTATAAAAGTCTCAATTGAAAAATACAAGTTAGGTTTTACAAGTTTTAACTCAAAAAAATTTCAACCTTTATAAGTGTTAGTTCATTTTTGGTGTCTCATTCCATGGAAAAGATAACAACAATTGAATTGAAGACAAAGAGTATGTTGCATAAAGATTCAATGGATTTCTCTATGCTTTCAAGTACCCAATAGTTGCATGTTTCTTGTTCCATCTGTCTAACTCACTAAAGATGCCATTCTAGTTAAATATCACACCATTTACATGAGAGTTTCAATTTTTGCTTGCTATTTAACTAGGTGTAGGGTTTTGATAACTCCTCTTTCACGAGAGTATTTTTCATAAATATGGGTACCATGGCATAGCCTATTTTTTTTTATCTTTTTGTTGTTGAAGAAATTATTTTGCATTTTGAACAATTGATATACATGCTGTAACCTATAGAATCATAATAGATTGAAGTTTTGCATTCCTTGCTTGTGTTATCTTTGTGTATCTGAGGCTATTTATCAAATTTTTGAATGTTTTAATTCTTGTTTCAATCACAAAAGTTCATCTATGGTATTATTTTTCACTTATAAAAAGTTGTTTCATTAAAATAAAGAATCTTGTTCCTTATATGATAAGCACCCAATATTGAATTTGATTTAATATTTGCATGAGTTTGTGCTCTAATATAAATTAGTATATTTATTGTTCTACTGTGTTCATATAAAGCAAGCATTAATATCCACTTTAATTATTTGGTACAATCACCATTTCTAGTTTTGCAAATTCATTTTTAAAACTCTTTTCCTTATAGTTCACCTTAATTTGTTAAGGTCCCATGGCTTGGAGGTGATCCCATTATATAATTAGATTTACGATAATTTGTAACACATACTTCACAACATGCTACAACACAAAGATAAGTGCAAAATCTATGTGATAATAGTTTTTGGCATACTCGATGGGACCCAAATATTATTACTAAGATATTGGTGCTATTCTCAACAAGCATTATAAGAGCCTCATATAATTTTCAAAATCACCTCATGACTCTATTAACTTATGGATTTGGGATATCTAGGTTTACATATACTAAAGATACAAATAAGATCCTCTACTAAAGGTAAGAAAACTAAATTACAAGAATTGTCATTTCTATATAAAAAGTAATCAAGCTAAGTTGTACCTTACACTAGAGTGTATCTTTAAAATCTATTTGTATATCCTATAAATACTCATAGTAGTTTCATAACTCCTATTATCTCCTTGAGAAATCAAATTTTCATAACCTTCAATGGAGGCATCCCACTTTAATTGGCCTAGTATGATGATATACCCACCTTGGCTTTGGAAAGACTTATGTATTTCATTGGTGAAACTTTCACCACTCTCATCGAACATATACAAGATATTGATAATATTTATTTAGTTCATATTATAGTATAAGGGAATGTTGTAATCAGACTTCTTGACTCTACATTTAAGGGTAAATCCTTGTAATGGTATGGAGGTCTGCTTCCCAATTCCATTCATGTTTGGGATGACTTATAAACTACACTATGCACATAATTTGAAAACAAGTTTGACCACCTCTCCTTAGTTGAACAACTAACTACTATTCAATGGGATCCTAATGAGTTCATGAGTGATTTCAATTTTTACTTTCAAAAGACACAGAATATAATTATAGTTTTGGTCAAACCAACCCCAAATAATGCTTTTTTATACTACTTGAGATCTTTAAATAGTGATATAGTTGTCATGATTCAGTCAATGGGTGGTACCACACTCCCTAATGCCTATGAAATAATAGTAAGAGTAGAAAATTACCTAATTCAATCTATAAAAACTTCCCCATGGCCTCTAATGCCTTTATTTATAGAAGTGCCTCTTATGTAACCTATAATTTTCCTAATTCCCACCATAATTAAGGAACCAAATCCAACTCCTATTCCTACTGATGATTTATATGTGGTTAAATGACTACTTAAAATATTTGGTAATGAGTTGGTAATAATTTAAAGGTAACAATCCCAAATCTATAGGCCTTATCAACAAGTTAACAAATCATACCAACCCAATAGGTAGCCATACCAAGGCAATTCATAGCCACAAAGTCAAAACATACAAGAAAAACCTTTGAACATTCATGCTCTACCTACACTAGATACTTATAAAGCTATTGTACCTATTCAAAACAACCTGGTTTAGGAATATGAGTGGTGCTACCCTTGTACTTAACCAAATAATCAAAATGGTTGTCTTAATGTTGTCATCAGTCAAGCCTTGATGTTGAAAATCACAATAAACATTCAAGGGCATCATTAATAAGCCACTTCCCAATAGGAAGATACATAAGAGCCTACTCAGAATGAATCTACCCTTTTGAACTAGCAAGAGGAGTATTTTTATGGTGTGAATCAAGAATAAACTCTAATCAATAGTGCTAGTTTAGTGTCAGAAAATACATGCTCTAAGAAAAGGGAAATATAAATTGATCAACCCCCCACGGAGGAACAAGCTAAAAATTCTAAAGTTGTATAAGAATATGCAAAAGGTAACACAGTTCAAAGGCCACCCAATGTGCTAATGGGCCAGTTAAAATCAAAATGATCGACCCCAAATCTCATGAAAGAAGACATAGCTACCATAAAGGCATCAACAAAAGTTTTTAAAATTCCATTTAGTATTGTAGAACAAATGAAGAAAACTAATTTGAATGTCACCATGTGGGAAGCACTATCTATTCTAGCACAGAGGGACTTGCTATAAAAAGTGTTAAAAAACTTTCAAATAATAGATAAAGTTTTGGCTAAGGGACCCACTATTGTAGTTAATTTGTGTCAACCAAAAATTGACACCAAAATAAGAAAAAATGGTAAGCCTCCCCTTTTGACCTTTGACTCATAGTTGGGAAACATCTCATCTATAACTATAGGGTAGACTCAGGGGCTAGTAATTTTATTATTCCCAAGAAAATAATTGATGCTCTTGGTATTGAGTATACACCTATCAAAAGGTGTGGTCCGATTGGATAGGACTATTGTTAAAATAGTTAGGACTATAAAATGTTTAAACCTTACCATCCATGCATGTCCAAGCTTGTCATTTTACCAATATATCTCAGTTATTGACCTACCCCCTATTTTGTTATCTACCTTTCTTGAGACTTCACTACAAAAATGAGAAGGCATTTATCTAATGACTAGTCACACATGTTGCTTAGGATAAGATATGAAATGAGAGTGACAGTAAGAGTTAAGCCAATTGCTAAAGATGATTTAAAAATTACCATCAATGCATGTCCAAGATTGTCATTTTACCAATATATCTCAGTTATTGACCTACCCCCTATTTTGTTATCTACCTTTCTTGAGACTTCACTACAAAAATGGGAAGGCATCTATCTAATGAGTAGTCCCACATGTTGCTTAAGATGAGATATGAAATGAGAGTGATAGTAAGAGTTAATCCAATAGCTAAAGATATATTGATCCATACACTCCTATCCCTATGCATATGAATTACACATTGAAAGATTAGGAAGAGGAGCTTGATCATGAGGTTATAACACCTATGGAAGAAATTTTAGACACTCGTCTAGAAAAATAGGGATCAAATCTCCAATTTGATCCTTATTATTAAGTAAAATAAATTGGGTTGGGTACATATTACATCCATGAAAATGATGTAATCATTTTGAATCTTGTAAAACTAGTTGAGGATCTCCAAGAAATGTGGCAACTATTCTTTGATGGCTCAATAATAAGGAATGGTGTAGGTGTAAGTATTGTTTTGATCTCTCCACAAAAGGAGAATAATTTCAAAACTTTCAAACTCTAATTCAGCTACACTAACAATATAGTTTAATATGAAGCTTTGATTTGAGGTTTCTAACTAGTCAAAGAAAGAGGGATACAATTACTATAAGTGTTTGGTGATAGTGAATTAATTTTTCACTAAGTATGATATAAAAGCATAAAAAAGAATAATTTATAAGATCCTACAAACACAAGGTTTGAAACTTGTTAGAATAATTTATCATAGATTTAAATATTCAAGCAATACCAAGATCACAAAACAAGGATGTTGATTGTATGGCCTCAGTAAGTTCCTAATATAACCTATCTGAAGGGATAAAGAAGAAAAATAACTAGCATGTAAAGTTGATATTAAGACCATCCATTCCTGATAATGCAACTAACTAGCAAGTTTATGATAGTGCTTAGAAAATTATGAATTTTTGAGAGAAGAGGTTGAATTCTCAGATAAAAATTAGTTAAGACTCCAAGATCAATACAAATATCAAATCATTTAGTTGAAGATAAACAAATTACCCATGGGATTTGTAACTTTGGAGAGTATCTACAACTCTGATGATCAGCTAAAAGGTGAAAATAATAATACCATGGTCAATGAAGAAGACTTTGAGCTAGTAGTCGTTTTAGAGGGTAAAACATTAAAGATTGGAAAGGTATGTAATGCTTCTAAAAAATAGGATTATTGAGTTGTGTCAAGAATTTGATGATACATTTACTTTGAGTTATAAATATATAAGGGGGTTTGACCCTAGTTTATCTCAACACACAATAGAGTTTGAACCAAATAACAAGCATGTTAGATAGAAATAGAGACCAATCAATCCAAAAATAGAACCCTTGATGAAGAGTGAGCTATCCAAACTGATAGAAGCTAATATTATTTTCCTTATCAAACTTTCATCTTGGGTTGCTAACTTAGTCCCTGTAAGAAAAAAGAATGGTGAAATCAAGATTTGTTAAGATTTTAGGAACATAAACAAATCATCCTTGAAGGATCATTATCCCCTTCCACCCTTGAAGCAAATTATTCAAATTATATAAAGATTTGAAAGGTTTTCTCATTTAGATAGTTATTTTGGATATAACCAAATCCTAGTGTAGGAATCAAACTAGTTCAAGACTGCTTTCATTAAAAAATGGGGCATGCATACATATATAAAGATGCCTTTTGGTTTAGCTAACATTGATGCTACATTCCAAAGAGCCATGGATATGGATTTCAAAGGTTTTATAAATGAGATGATCTTGGTATACCTAGATGACATCATTATTTATTCAAAACATGATGATGCACACCTGGATCACCTTATAATTTTTTTTGAAATGTGTAGAGAGTTTGGAGTTTCCTTCAATCCAAAAAATTGCATTTTTGTAGTTCATTAAGGGAAAATATTAGGATACATTGTTTAAAAATAGGGTCTTGTAATAGACCCAGAGAGAGTAAGTGATATATCTTCACTAGTACTTCTAAGCCATAAAAAGGGATTACAAAGTTTCCTAGGAAAGATCAACTTCATAAAAATGTTCATTCCAAATTTTTCCTCCATGGCCAAGCCACTTAATATCATGCTTAATAAGGGCATTAGTTTCAGTTGAACATAAGAAGGAAAACACAATTTTGAAGCCATCAAGTAGGCTATTTCTCAAGCTCCTACCCTTGTCAACCCCAACTACAAGAATGTTTTAATTCTCTATGATTTTTGAGGGGAAGGTAGCATATCAACTATTCTAACCCAATAGAATAAATAATAGTTGGAGCAGCTAATATCTTTCTTCAGTCAATCCTTGAAGGATTATGAGGAAAAGTACAATTTTGTGGAGAAGCAAGTATATGATGTAATAAAATCTCTCAAAAAGTTTAGGCATATTCTCTCCTATAATAAAATTAACTTGATGGTTAGTCACCAAAGCATCAAGGAATTCTTGTTGAGTTGAGAAATAAATAAAAAAGAGTAGGATGGATTACAAAAGTCATGGAATATGATGTAAACATCAAAATTACAAAGCTCATAAGAGGAAACAACTTATGTGAATAACTAGATTCTGATATAAAGACTAATAAAGCAACATCTAATGTAGGATATGATCAAAATACATCCCAACCAGCCACTCCATCTCTATTCAATAGCTAGATCCATGACATGACCATTTTCTTATAGACTAGTGAGTAGCCATATGATTTTCAATAGATGAAGTAGAGGTATTTTAGACTCCAATCTATTCCGTATGTTCTTGTTGATGAAGTGTTGTTTAGAAAAGATATGAATGGAGTCATGTTGAGGTGCATAGATAAATATCAAATTCCCAAGGTGATTGGGTATTTTCATGATGGTACATTAGGTAGACATTCTCTATAAGAACCATTGCCATAAAAATAATGAGAGGGGGATATTATTGGCCTAACATATTCAAATATTCCCATCAATAGGTAAGGAACTATGAGAAGTGTGCTTAATTTATAGGCACGTAAATATTAATAACTCTCACTCTTAAATCAATCCAAGATGACCATCTATTTTCCCAATGGAGATTGGATTTCATTAGCATGATCAATCCACCATCGAGTTCAAGCCATAAATGGGTCCTTATAATAACTTATTATTTCACCAAATGGATTGAAGTAGTTACACTAAAAGATGCCATGGAGGCATCTATCCTAGAATTCATACATGACATTGTCATAAGTTCCTTACACCATTATCTCAGATAATGACAAAGATTTTGTGGGAACTCAAGTGAGTGAATGGGATATAAGGCACATTGTACACCTAAGTACTTCATATAATTATTACTTTTAGGGTAATGTCTTGGCTAAGTCTACCAACAAAAATCTCATAAGGATCATCAAAAGGATAATGGAAGATAATTAAAAGACATGGCACACAAAGTTAAAATCAACACTTTGGGTTGATAGGATCACTCCCCAGAGCTCCATTGGCAATTCTCCATTTATGTTGGTATATGAAAGGGAAGATAGAGTTTTGATATCAATTGATTTACCATCTTTAAAACTCAATCATCAATTAGAATTGATTGAAAATGATGAAATGATAGTATGATTGGTGGAACTCATGGAGCTAAAAGAAGTTAGGAACCAATCAATGAAAGTTATAGAAGCAAAATAGGCTCAAATAAAAAGAAATTTCAATAAAAAATCATCTAACAAGAGCTTCAATGAAGGAGACATGGTTCTAAAATGGGATGTTAAAAGGGCCAAACTAGGCAAGCATACAAAGTTTGATGGAATATGGAGTGGCCCATACATCATAACTCAGTACAAGGGAGTAAATTCATCTATCTATCCAAGCTTGATGGATCAAAATTACCTATCCCAATCTATGGGATGTACCTCAAAGCTTGATTTTGAGGTTGGAATTCTTTCCAAAAAACGTTATATATATTAGATTTAGTTGTTTTCCCCATATAAGTGCTTTCACATAAGTCAACTCATTAGGAGTTTTTATTTCCTTAGTTTATTTTTTCCCTATTTCATTCTTGTTTAGGAAAAATCTCAATTTTATTTTTCCCTAATTAAAAGTGTATTACGCTTAAAATGACTCCATGCCTAATGAACTAGAAGGCTACTGGAAAGAAATTGATTAGTAGGTAATCACCTCATAGAGGTCATTAAAAATGTTGATATTTTTGAACCAAAAATGTCAAAACATATAGTACCCTAAGGGAGACCCATAATTTTTTTGGGAAAAAGGCCTTAAAGTGACCTAGGATACCCTTTTCTCAAACCTAGTGGAAATCAGAGATTTGGGTGCAATTTACAACTTACAAACTTGTAAATTACATCCTAACCTTTAATTCTCACTTTACACATACCTGATGAAAACCTAAGATTTAGATGTAATTTTTAGCTTGCAAACTTTCAAATTGCATCTGAACCTCCACTTCCTACTCACCCCATGACTGATAAAAACTAAAACTCTGATCATAATTTATAACTTGTAAAGTTACAAATTTCAAGCTAAGCCTCATTTTTTTCCAATCACATTACCAGTGGAAACCTAAACTCCAATCATAATTTTCAACTTAAAAAGTTTCAAATTATAATTGGAGCCTCACTTTCCACCAAACACATTATAAAAAATCAAAACTTTGGTTACAAATTACAACTTATAAAGTTATAAATTATGACTTGAGTCTCGCTTCCCGCTAACTACCCTTTCCATATAAATGAAAAATATGGATGTAATTTGTAACTTAAAAAGTTTTAAGTTTCACCTAAAGTTCCAATTTCTCACTTCCATGTAACAATTTATTTTGAGGAAAGCAAAAGTTAGGGTGCAAAATACAATTTTTCAAAATTACAAAATTATGCCATGACACCAAAATTACCATTATTTCTCCCAAACACTAACCTAAATGCATTAATTTTAGGGTTATATTAATGAAATTAAGGTTAATAGTAGTCATTTTTAACATTTGTGAATTGGAATTTGAGATCTTCTTGTGAGAAATCCATGCCATAATCCATTGATGTTGAGCAATGCCATGCCTCACCAATGCAACCCCAAATAATGACCACCATTGTCATTCCATAAAAATGGTATTGCTCTATTCTCATCACACTTTATAAGAAGTATTGATATATTTATATAAAAAATATTTGATTAAAATTTTTATAAGAAACTGAGTTTTTTCATTTTGCTAGCCTTCCTTCCAGTTTTGTTTTACTTGCTTGCATTTTCCCAAAATTATCTGCTTATTTTGAGTTATTTCCAATCATTTTGGAAATATAGAATATTATCTCAAAGATATCCTACATATAACCCATGAAGTTTTAACCTATAAATATAATTCTAAAACCCATGGATATTTTAACTATAGTAACCTTATGATTTCATGGAAAATTCCATTGTATTTGCAACTCCCAAACCCACTATACATTTGATCTGCATTTGCAACTCCAAAACCCATCGACTCTACAATTATATTTCCTACATCAATTTTCATAGAACCTATATCTATAAAATAAATGAAGTTCAAATCTAAGGGACCTAGTGTCCCACTCATCTTGAACTCTAATAGAAATGAAATCACAGACACAAACCTAGGTCACACAAACATAGCTGATTTTTGGACAAGGTTAAATGTTTAATTAAAAAATAATTGGATTCAAAGCATTTATTTCTATATATTTCCCAAGGAAACATCCTTCCCATTATTAGTATATATCCTTGAGCATGTTCTCACATTGGTAAATCACTATGATGTAGAAAAGAGAGTAGTGAATGATAAGGGAGAAAAGATTTTGAACCTAGACCCTGACTTCATCAACATAGTGTTCTTGATTGTAGAGTATGAGAGTTATCTTGATATAATCCTTGATTCATCTAAGAAGTTTTATCAATATAATAACAATGTATGTCTAAGGGTCTATAAAGAATGGCTAAAATTCTTTAGGCCCATATATATAAGATTGCCTAAAACCCTGGCAAGAATAGACTTCAAGGAGGAAGTGGGTGACATAATCATACTATTGTACAGAGTCACTAGGAAACAAGATGCCAAGAAATTTTAGGATTAGATGTATGAATACATCTGGGTGATCCAAAAAAATAAATAGTATATCCACAGGGCCCAATTGATAAGTGACTCCATCCATAAACAATTGATGGAAGTATAAAATATAGGGAAGTTTTACATGAATTCATATTTAGTCTAGATATTAACAAAGGGAAAGGATTTCTCAAGATTAAACATAGTGCTTAACCAAGTCAATAAGGTATTTAATGATTACCCTAACCTCACCCTTGAGGCAAGTGGACAACATTTTATAAGGGTAAATGATGCATTCATATACTGCATCATAATCATGTTTGAAAAAGAGCTAGAAAAGAGAGGATTATCTGATACCACAAATTTTGAGATCATAAATTAGGGATCATATTTCATACAATTCCAAACCTATTCATACATCAAAGTAGGATGATTTAGTGGTTGCCTTTACACCCTTCCAAGGTATGTAAGTGACAGATGGGCTCTAATGGACCTGGTGAGGTAGCTTATAAAGACTCATAAATTGTTGCCAAACAAACACAAGTTAGGAATTCATTTCCACATTAACATAGGGAGATATACATGCCATTCCCTATCTAAGGCCAAGTGTGTAGATGCTTATTTGACTCAAATAAACTTAAGAGCTCTTGATGTCAAGCCATTTTATGATGTGAATGGCAACATTACCAATATATTAGGGATCATAAAATATTCCCACATTCCCTATTATGAATATTACTAGGAAGACATGCAAGATGAAGAGGAAGTGAGACTGAGATATTATTTCAGGATGATCCTAGAGTAGATCAAAACTTATAACATGACACCAATCCTTGAGGACATAATAGATGATGAATCTCTAGTGGAAAAGGTTTATTATGACAATAAGATCTTTTATGAACCTCTTACATGAGTCAAGTGGTCCATACTTGAGTCCTCATTAATGGATAGGACCACTAATTTAATAAACAAGATAATTAACTAGTTAAAAATCATGGTGTCAAGGTTACCAAGGAAACCTTGAGCATTAATGATAAATTGAGATAAGTCAAAGAGAAGGGTGTGCCACCAACAACAAAGGGTTCCAATATTAGAACCAAAATATAATAGGTAGATATGCCAATGGTATCACATGAGAGGAAGTAAAAACAAAAGGTTAAAAGAGGTTAATCCAGTAGCCAAGGAGCAACATCACCTCAAATGGATCAGCCAATGCCAAATTCCATTAAAGACATAATTATTGCTAAAGCACAAATAGTTATTCTTCCCATATCTATCATTTTAACAAATACAATACCTCCTCCTCCTCTCTCCACTCCATAATCACCTCAAATAATTACCTCCTCCATTTTTACCAGCTCACCTATGTAACTCCATTGTCAATAACATAATCAACACAATAAGACACTCGAGATTCACTTTGACTCTTATCTTACATAATTACTTCCATATCATCCCTAATATCCACCACCACTCTATTAATCACTAACACCACTTAGTAGTACATGGATACAAATTCAATCATCATAACTACAATCCCTCTATCTATTCCAACAACTATGGTAGTTACTACTTCATTTTCATCTCCCATCACTTTCCCTATTTCATCAACTCTGAGTATCCCCACCACCTTAATTTATTCATTCACTAATCTAGATTACCCAATCCCATAGGTTCTCCCTTTACATATACTTTTTCCAACCCCTCCACTTGTGTCACTTCCAACTCCCACACCCTCGGTAGGCACATCCATTTACACTATACCCATTTCTTCTATTTCCATAGTAACCTAAACCCCTACTAAGGAGGTAGAGATAGAGGAAATCATTGGTAGAACTGTGGATACTCAACCCACACAACACTTGTAACAATAACCACTAGTGTAAAAACTTTAGCTATAGATTCATAGTTGATAATGACAAGTTCACAAGATGCCACTCTAAACTAGCTAGTGCAATCAATAGGGAAGAAATGGAAAAAAATGGTGATTCTTAGAACATTATATTTTGGCCTTATAGAGGAATTAAATAAATCAAATGTAGGCCTTAGAACCATATCCAAGATACTATATGATTCAACAGGTGAGAAATATGTAGAAATTGTAGTCCCCTCATGAGAAAACAAAAAGAAGATCTAGTGGTGGGGGATTATAAAGTATCCAAAGTACACTTGGGTCATACTATAAGAGAGTGATTGAAACATGATGTTCAATCGTGCATTAGTTCTCTTTTTGAAAATATGGATAGTGATAGGGTCATAAGAGATGAATTGAAGAATAAAGTTGAATAGTTGATAATTGCACTGAAGAAGTTCATTGAGCCCGTATCCTAATGAACACAATCTCTTACTCAGTTACCCAATAAGGAAACACTTGAATAAGTAATAGAGAATGCTAGTATGGAAAGGGATATGAAATATTGGGTTAAGGAACTTATCACAAAAGGAAATAAAGTAACTGAGTTAACAATAGACTATTATAAAACTCTAAAAGATGATCAAGCATATTTGAAGGCATCAATAAGCAAATATGAGGAAGATATTGAAAGGTTGAACTTATTCTTCCCAAAATTGCAAGTTGTTGTCCTAATTGAAACTGATACCCTAATTATAGATAACATATTGAAAAATGATGCAAAGCATGAGGAATTAGATAGGGCATCTAACTTTAGAATAAGAATAATCACTGAGAGTATTAAAAAGGCCAAGGTTACTTATGATAAGACCACATATATGATCTATGACATTTAATATTTGGTTAATAAATTATCCACTAAAGTAACATATCATTAAGATCAAATTATTTCAATACAAGAGGTTTAGGACAAGTTTAAAGGAGTGGTCAAGAGAGAGTCAACATGAGATACAAAATTGAACTTGAGTTCTATCCACCAATTCATTATGTATCACATACACTAAATTAGATGGGGAAGGACACTCAAGTACACAAGGCTGCATCTAGACAAATCTCTAATATAATGGTAGAATGTGAGATAAACAACCTATACCCACTTGGTCTTGATGAAGATCATATCCTTGAAATCTTTAAAAACTTTGATACTTAAATTGAGAAAATATAGGCAAAGAATAAAAGGGAATCTTTAGAGGTTATGGTTATAGATTAATTCTTTCAATAAATTACATTTTATATATTAAATTTTTTAATTTTAAGGAACAATTTAATGTTGTATATTGAAAATTACAACTATCATTTTAATAATTTTTTTTAATAAAGAGCCACTTGTAATTTTCAATTATCTTTTTGACAAGCTAAAAGTTGTAAAAATGAAACTTGTAAATTGCAATTTTATTTTTAACAAAGTTTGAATTGCTTAACTTGGAAAAAGTCATATTGTAATTTGCATTTCTAGTTTTGTCAAAATTGGATGACTTAAAAGTTGTAAAAGTCTCAACTAAAAAATACAAAGTTAGGTTTTGTAAGTTATAACCCATAAGCTTTTCAACCTTTCTAAGTGTTAGTTTATTTTTGGCACCTCATTCCCTAGAAAAGATAACAACAACTGAACTAAAGAAAAAGAGGATGTTGCATGAAGATTCAATGGATTTCACCATGCCTCCAAGCACCCAATAGTTACACGTTTCTTATTTCAGTTATCTAACTCACTAAAGGCACCATTCTAGATAAATATCACACCATTCACATGAGGTTTTCTAATTTTTTCTTGCTCTTTAACTGGGCATAGTGTTTTGATAACTCCCTCTCTTTCAAGAGAAAATTTTGTATAAATATGGATACCATGGTGTATCCCATTTTTTGTCTTTTTGTTATTGGAGAAATTATTTTGCATTTTAAATAATTTATATACATGATTTAATTTGAAGAATGATAATTGATTGAATTTTTACCTTCCTTGTTTATGTTATCTTTGTGTATTTAGGGCTATTTGATAATTTTGTGAATGTTTTAATTCTTGCGTTAGTCACAAAGGTTCATATGTGGTATTATTTTGCCCTTCTAAAAAATTATTTGATTAAAAAAAAGAATCTTGTTCTTTATATGATAAGCACCCAATATTACCTTTGGTTTCATATTTTCATGAGTTTTAGATCTAATATACTTCACTATATTTATTATTTTGCTATGTTCATACAAAACAAGCATTAATGTCCACTATAATTATTTGGTGCAATCACCATTTCTAGTTTTGAAAATTCATTTCTAAAACTCTTTTCCTCATAGTTCAAACCTTAGTTAGGATCAAGATCATTAAGAAGAAATATTTTAACATGAACTGATAATATATCAGTTATACTAAACTTAGTAAAAGGAAGCTAGCCTTCTCTAGAGGTTCACCTCAATTCTCCAAGGTTCCATATCTTGGAGGTGATCCCATTATATCATTAGATTTCCCATAGTTTTTAATACATACTACACAACACGCTACAACACAAATATGGGTGAAAAATCTATGTGATAACATGAGCCATTGATACAAGTTTATCCAATAATCCCACTGGTAATCCACCTTTTAATAACCATCCCCCTAAGACCAATTTGAGGAGTTATCCTACAAATACTAACTCACCAACTGATATGAATAAACTTATTGAATAATTCATACAACAAATAAACATAATGCAAACTTCTAACACCTCTCAAATGATACAATTACAATATTATTTGATCAATATTAATAATCAACTTCTGGTTCTTAATCCTCAAGCCAATCCAAATTTTATTCCTCCACCTCTTAGAGATGCCTCATGAAATGTTATTCCTCAACCTATCATGAATAAAAAAATGTTTAAAAATATCTAAAATGAACATTTAACTCATTTCATCATGTCCATTGATATTGTTAATATATATCCAATTATCAAGTATGATGGTACTAAAGACCTTGCATCATTTTTTAAAGAATTTGGTAATCTTTATAAAGAGTGGATCCAAACTAATACTTTTTCCACAACTAAACTTCTAATTAAAGCCTTCACTAGTGATGTTTGATAATGGTACAACCAACTTACCCAACATTCTATTTGGCAACTTGAGGATTTAGTCAATCTTATAGTTAAAGAGTTTTAACATAGTGACCTTTCAAAAAATTGCCTTAGCCATTTCATTAATGCCAAGAAATCTCCCACTAAATCAGCTCATGATTTTATCAAATGATGGAAATATTTGGCCCATAAGGATGACCATAACATGACTAATAATAATTTGTTCAAAATCTTTATAACTACTTTAACTCCTTCACTTTAATATAAGGATCAAAATTTTTCTCCTCAAATGATTAACAAATCTCTTAACCAAGCCAAACATCAAGATTTCCTCATGAATCAATTTGAACCTAATACCAAAATTCCTTAAAGGATATTTTAAAACCTCTACCAATTCCATCACTAATAATACTCCTCAAGCCAAACCTGGATTTGCCAAAGATAACAATCCCCCATCTTCTCACATACCACTAACTATGTCGCAAATGAAACAATTTTTACCACCCTATAGCCCCTTTACTTATCCTAATAATCCTCTTAAATGGTATGGACCTAAAAAATTTTGTTGGCTTCACATAGACATTAGTCATTCCTATGAAACTTATTGAGGGTTTACTAAATTTATTGTCTCATACATGCTTGGTGATTCCTTCAATCAAAAATCCATGATCCAACTTTGTCATCAAGAATACAACATTGCTTCTAAAAAATGGTAAGCTCCCAAAGCTTATTATTCTAATAACCTAAAATATTTTCCCACATCTAATCATTAACAAAATACCAAGGATGTTTGTACTATTGATGTTGAGTATGACCTATATTACAATAATTCTCAATATGTTAACATAGCTAAGGTCAACTATCATCACAAACTAACTCACAAAGATCTTATCACAAAACTTAGAAACCATCTTTGGAAGAATAAATTATCAAAGATAATACAACCACTCATTTAGATTCAAAATCCCATGAGGAGACACCTCCTTCTTCTGAACCCCCAATAAATTTCATTCCTTCCAAATCTACCTTACCTTCTAAACCTTGAACTAGTTATTCTTTTAAATCTTATTGGAACTTTCTTAAAGAACTTAATTCCATACATTTTAAGATTACAATTATGGATTTAGTTAATTCTTCCTCTTATCATCACAAGTTACTCATGTAAAAACTACAATAAATTGAAGATCCATATCTTATAGATGAATAACCACCCTCTATTGAGCCTCAACCCACCAATGTGCATACCATTGAATCCATTTATCCTTGTTACAAACCATTAATTGAATTTATTGAAGAGGAAATGATTAATGATGAAATACATTTTTGTGATAATGATCCACCCCTATTCATTAGAATAGCCATTAATATTATCCTTATCCATAAAGTTTTAGTTGACAAAGGGTTCAGTATTAATGTGACATATTTATGGCTTATCCAACAACTTGGCTATAATAAAGATCATCTCAAGAAAACTTGCATCAGCTATTGTGGATTTGATAAACCTAATAAAAATACACTTAGTTATATTTGGATCCCTATAACTATTGGACCTAAGACCATTCAAACTAAACTCATGGTCCTAGATCTATGCCTATCTTATAACATACTCCTTGGTCACCCTTAGACTCATAGAATTAGGCACATCACTTCTTTTGGTATCCAATGAATCAAATTCTTACATAATGGTAAATAATGTAAACATGAGGCTGATATCAACCCTTAGAGTATTTAACTTCCCAATATAAAATTACAATATCACATTCCTACCATTCCTACCATCAATAATTTAGCCTTACCTAAATTCATCAACATTAATCCTAAATTACAGGTCACTCTTGTTGATTCAGATGATGATGAACCTAATGACTTGAAACATACTTATAACACTACTAAGCTACCTACTTATATCTTAGAGTGAATTCTTCCCTCTTTATTACCTTATGATTGCACTATTCCTCTCATTTATGAGATCACTAATTTTTCCCCTCCATGCAATGCTTAGGAACCTTCTTACCCAGAATATGCCTTCACATGAAATAATTTTAGAGTGGCCATAATATTCCAAGATCCTTTAATAATGTCTTCATTCAAGTTTAGTGACTTCATAATTTCACCTTCTAACACTCTACCTAAATTTAAAGCATGTACCATCTCTCTAACTTATGATGATAACTACATCATGGCCCAAGCTCAATCTCGAGACTTGGATGTTCAACATTATCAAATTTTTTTTATCTCAAATACATGATTTCAACTAGGATGTTCATACCATTTCCATGGATTTTGAATTAGCTTTTGACAGTCATGTACCTCCCATTAATTCTCTACTTCTTGATACTCCTTGGGTGGTTAAACAAATCCTACCTTTTGAAACTCTAAAAATTATTGCATCTTCTCTACCACATACAAATCCCAACATACTTCTAATTATTCTCATGTCAAGGAAACTAATAATACACCAATATCATCCAATAAATCTACTTCTCCTACTCCTAATATTACATTAGATTCCAAGGCCATACATGCCCATAAGATACATTTTAATTATTATCACCATGGTAATAAAATTCTTGATCTCAAATTAGATGTTGAGTATTATGTTCCTCTTCCCACTTTACCTAACAATGAAGCTATTCTTGAATTACTTCATGCCCAAGAACCTCAACTTCTTTGGCAACATCATGAACTTGGGAACTTCAAAAATAAAGCCCCTTGTTTCAACAAATTTATTTCTAGCATTGATCTTAAATCTAATCCAATTTATTATTTACCTAATACACCATATCATTTTCAACATGGTAATGCTATGTTTATCAAAGAAAATACCCACATTGAATATGGTACTCCATCATGACCTCGACTAATTATAGTTTCTCATGAACTCACACCTACTGAACATGATAAATTTATCTTATTTTTGATAAATATCATGAGATATTTTTTTGGTCATATAAAGACATGCCTGGTATTTACCATAACATTGTGGTGCACAATATCATCACTTATCTTGATGCCAAACCTATGTACCAAAAGCAACAAAAATTTCCACCCAAAGTTTCCACCTTATGTCATAAAAAAATTATTAAAATTCTTGATGCTAAGTTTATCAAATCTATGGACTACTCATAATGGGTTTCTAACATATTCCTTGTTCATAAAAAGGTCACCATGATCATTTTCATTTGCTTTGATTTCCATAATGTTAGTCTTATTTGTCTTAAGGATACTTTTCCTCTACCTTCAATAGATGTCATTGTATATTCCACATTTGGTTATGAAATGTTATATCTTATAGATGGTTTATTAGGATATAACCAAATTCACATTACCATCAAAGACCAACATAAGACAATTTTCACCATATAATGGGACATCTATTTCTATGTTAAAATTCCCTTCAACCTCAAAAATGCAAGAGCTACCTATCAACAGGTAATGACTCATATCTTTCATGATATTATTTAAAAAATTGTATAAACCTATGTGGATGATCTCATTGATAAATATAAATGTCACAAGACTCATCTTTCTGATCTTGCCATCATCTTCAACCACCTTCTTAAATACAAAGTTAGACTAAATCCTCATAAATGTGTTTTCAATGCCACATCTAGGAAACTATTAGGGTTCTTAGTTTCTCTCCATGGAATAAATGTTGTCCCTAACAAGATTAATGCTATCATCAAAATTCCTATCCCTTAATTAATTCTAGACATTCACACTTACCTCATTAAACTTGGGGTAATTAGATGATTTAACACTAAAATGGCTTACTGTATCTATTTTATCAATTCTCTTTTTAAGAAAGGTAATACTTTAGAGTGGATAGATCCCTATCAAAAAATAGCTGATAATGTGAAAAAATCATTACTTAACCTACCTACTCTTCATTTCCCTTAAAATTATCAACCTTTGATCCTATATACCTCTTCCATACCCATATCACTTGGGGCAATGCTTACCTAATAAGATGACACTAAAAGGGAACATGGCATCTACTATAATATAATATTCCTTTAATATAATCTTTTTGATGATAATATTATCTATATTAGTAGTCTCAACCAAGCCATATAACTTAAAGGTTATTCCATAGCTTCACTGTTGACCTTAAAACAAGTAATCTCGATGAATCCACTATCCTCCCTGATACTACTAGACTAATAATAGTTATCAAAGAACTACCTAAGATTATTGTCAATTTACATGAGGATACTTAGAACCTTAATTTTGATGATGGTAAATGCATTCAAGTAACTAGGGTAGGTTGTATCCTTATGATCCCTCTTGGAAAAATAATCCCATTAGATTTTTGCCTAACATTAAATGCCAATAACAACATGGCAGAGTATGAAGCTTTATTCTTAGGCATGAGAGCTACTTTTTCTAGATATCTAATAATTGCATGCTTTAGGTGACTCCTAACTCATTTGATATCAAGTCAATGGTTATTACCAATGCAAAAGTGAGAATCTCATTTCTTATCATCAAATTGAAACTACTCTCACTAAAGATTTCATTTCTTTCACCATCTAACCTATCCCTCAAGATCAAAATTCTTTTTCTAATTCCCCTACTTCTTCAGCATCTCTTTTTCATCTGCACCAAGTTCTTACCAGTCCCACTTTTATTATCCAAATAAGAAAATCTCCATCTTCTACTCAACCACAAGATTCACTTATCTACCACCTTGAGGTCATCACCATTTGACAAAGCCCATGGTATAAAGACATAATTCAATTTTTGGAACACCAAACTCATCCTCCCAACCTTAATTACTGTGAAAAGACTCACATTAAAAAATAAGCTTTTAAGTATGTATTTCAATATAACACCCTATATTATCTCAATGACAAAGGTACCATGCTTCATTGGGTTATGAAAGACAAGGTTCCTCCTCTTTTTGAATGAACACATGGGGGCATTCATGATGGCCACTATAGTGGACATGATACAACCCACAAATGCTTACATATGGGATACTTTTGGCCCACTCTTGAAAAGGATTCCATAGTTTTAAAAAAAAATTGTACTCCTTGTAAACTTCATGACAACTTAATTCATTCACATCCAACTGAGCTTCAAAATATATAATTTCCTTGGCCATTTTCCATGTGGGGATTAGAACTCATAAATAAATTACCTTGATATCAATATGGACATGTATTTATAATCATAACCATAAAATAATTTACCAAATGGGTTGAGGCTATACCCCTCATTAATGTCATTGGTAACACCATCTACAAATTAATACTTAATCAAATCATTTTTATCTTTGGTGTCCCTCATACTATCATTTAAGATAATGGTGGTAAGTTTAAAAAAAAGATGTCAAAGAAATCTATGATAATTTTAAAATTAGTCACAAATACTCCATACCCTATCATCTATAATGTAATGGCCAAACCTAGGCCACCAACAAAATTCTTTTTTTTTTTGAAAATACAATTCGTGAAACCCATATGGATTGGCACCTTCATCTCTATCCTTATCTTTGGGATTATTGCACTAGCATACACACTACCACTAGGGAAACACCATTATCTCTAGTCTATTTATTTAAATTAGTCCTCACATTAGAAGTTGAGCTTCCATCTCTAAGTATATCTCTTCATGGTATCATACTTGATGAATAATTATGTGAAGATGGCCTTCATTCTCTCAATCTCCTTGATGAGCACCATATTTATACTTTACAACATAATCACCAATACAAGGCCTGTATCACCAAACAAAATAAAAACCAAGTTAAAGTTTTCATATTTAATATTGGTGATCTTGTCCTTAAATTAGACTACACTCATGACAAAGAAGGTAAATATGCCCAAAAATGGTGGGGCCCTTATTTAGTCAAAGATATTCTTGGTCCATGTACCCATCAACTTCAAACTAATGAAAGATATATTTGTAAAGAACCCACCAATACATAATTACTCAAGAAGTAATTTGCTTAATCATTACATTATTTTCATGCTTTCTATCTGTTATCTATCTAACACTTTTTGTAGGATACTTACATGGGTCTTACCTTCTACAACAACTCTCTCTTTCCAAAAACCTTAGTCATTACTTTTGGTCTTTTGGTTTCCCTTTTCTCATGAGTTGCATTGTAAAATTGTTGATAGGCCCTAGTCTTCCTCATGATTTCCTTCTCTTTGATTTTACACACTTTTTGGCACCCCTTGGGTTTCCTTTTGTGAATTGTAGTGTAAGACCATGGATAGGACTTGGCCTTCCTCATAAATACCATATTTTTCTTATCCAATTTATTTTTCACAGGATTTTTGGCACCCCCTTGGGTTTATATTTTATGAGTTACAATGTAAGACCATGGATATGACCTAGCCTTCCTCATAAAATCACCATCTTGTCATTCCTTTTTTAGAATGTGTTTTTTAATGGTTACATGTTTTTGATCCTTTGTTCTCAAACTTCAACATTTGCTTCTTTTGTAGATAAAATTTGCACAAACAAATTTTGTTAACACGTTTTCCTATATTTCCCTCAATTTTATGATAAGGAATCACACCTTTATGTCATCGTATCCCTTTTCCACCCTCTGTCACATTTTTTGCAATTTGAAGTAATTCAAATTGTTTTATGTTTCACTCCTTTTGATTTCCTTTCCTTTAAATATACATTGGATAAAATAAGGTTGAAGTCTAGACAACACTTTTATTTCACTTTAATTTATAATACTCTTTTGCAACATGATCTCTGAGTTCTCTCTCTTAGCAACCAAGTCCCAAGTATTCAAATGAAAGTCATATTTAGAACCCATGTTTGGTTGTTCAAATCCATTTGGAAGAGGAATAGAAAAATCCATCAATAAAGATAAAAGAAAAATCATTTGAAACAAAAGACAATGATATAAAAAAGGCAACACACAAATCTCAAAAGTCAAAATCACACCAAAAGACATGATTAGAATCACATCTCCTATCTCCAATCAAATCTCAAAATCCACAGTTGGCCTCACACTAGAGCTAAGGTCTATTAGGGTATGGTAGGTTAGTAGATTAGAATAGGATAATTCAACAAACTCTATGGTGGTACCTAATTTATCACATAAGTAACCAATCATTACAGTGGATCAATGGCTTTATAAGGGGTCATGAGGAATAAAGAACACGCTATGGGAAGGTAGGTTCATTTTAATTTTTATGCATATAACATTCATGAGATAATATACATACTTCATTTGTTGACTTAATACTTGTGTGTCTAAAATAATTTCTTTATAGTCATTAAGGTTGAAAGTCCTTTTGTTTTGATAAACCTAATTTGAGTGTCTTGACTTTGATAAAGAGTTCCTCTACCTTGGTTTTTCCTTCATTATCCCCTCCACCCATTTTATTTCCCCCTTTGACAAACACGTGCAATTCTAAATTTGTTTTCACTCTTCTACACTTCCTTCTTCACATCTTAAAAACATCTTAAAACTACTTTGTTTCAATTTTATCTATCTTTAGAACAAAACAACATGTTTTAATAACTATGGATTATTTTATTTATGCCATGGATCTACATTTCTTTATATGACTTGATTTCTTTTACCATTTTTTATTGTTGTACTACCCTTTTTATAAGCACTTGAGTCTATTTCTACTTTCATGTTCTTTTTCCATTATTGAGTGAGGTTAGCTTGTTACTTATCACTCACCAATGTTGTTTCCCATTTTATGCACCCTTTTCCATTAATTATTGAGTAAGGATTATTACTTTTCACTCATCAATGTTATTTTACATT
The DNA here is from genome assembly GCA_037957365.1 of Torreya grandis. NCBI lineage: Eukaryota > Viridiplantae > Streptophyta > Pinopsida > Cupressales > Taxaceae > Torreya > Torreya grandis. The sequence goes on from JARHVA010001083.1 coordinate 1,356,348, forward strand.
TTTTGCTTGCCCATCTTTGTTTAAGTAAGGATTGTTACTTCTTTCACATTGATATTTGATTACCATCTTTTTTGACATGTATCCTTGGTTTGACTTGGTGAGTTTACCTTAAAGTTTACTTGTTTGAGTTTTTCAGTATTTGGTAGCCTTGGATTTTTGGTTACCTAATTTAATCTAAATTTTAAATTGGTAATTTAGTATAATATAACACTTGTCACCCTAGCTTTCCAAATTTACAAGTATGTCCCATCCACATAGCACTAGTTATCTTAGATTTCTTGCATTTATTTATTTTTGCTCTTTAGTTTTGTATCCTTGGGTTTATAGAAAGCAGTCTATGCACCCTCCATAATAAAAAAACAAACACAATAGATAAACATCTAGTAATAAAGGTAAATCAAGTAACACATTACATTTTATTTTTAGTTATTTCCTTTTCGATCATTTAATTTTAGTTATTTTTGATTTAAAATAATATAAATTTTTTTTAGCCTCAACATTATGTTGATATGTTCTTTTATCAAAGCACCATCCCCTATTGTACCTGAGTGATGGATGATGAGGTTCGAGTGGGGAATATGTATACACATAATATTTTCAAACTTTATCAACTACTTATGATTTATATCTTGTAGGAACCTATCGAGTCTCAATCTCTTTGAGTGCACACCCTAAGGGGTATATTGAGAAAGGGGTGGGTAAACCATTGGTGATTCATAGGATTGTTATCCCTTATTTTTACTTGTTATCAATCCAATCAGCTCCTAAAAACATTTCCCTAAGATTTGCCTCCTATTTTTCACCCTTATTTAGTCATTTTACACATTCATTAGCCTTTTACTTAACTTGAACCCTTTTTTGGTAGTTTACATGACTATATCAGACACATTGGCCCTATATTTTTATTTACAAAGCTTACTAGGAACTAGGTCGGCCATGGATGACATAGTTCATTACCTAGTTAGTTTTTTGTCAATTTCAATACTAGGTCATCTGGATCAACCTTTTTGACATAAAATTTCAAAAGGGTTTAGGATTAGATTCACCTATATAAACACATCCATTTCACCATTCTTAGAGAGACAATAAGAGTTAATTATTCATTTGCACTTCTTTACAATTTGCTCTTCTATCATTCTACTCAAGGAGTCTTAGCTTAGGGTTTCTACTTGGAGAAGAATCTTGTCTTGTAGACAAGTTTTGAATGTTTTATCCTTTCTTAAAGGTCCTTATTTACCATAAAAACCTCTTGAGAAGAACCTTTGGAAAATGGAGAGATTGAGTCTCAACAGGTTCATCTTCAAGGTAAGTATCTCTAACTTTGCTCCTTTCTTCAGTAGATAGAAGTAGTATAAGTAATGGCTTTTGAATATATTGCTCTTTATGCATTAGGGTTTTACCTATACCTAGATTAATTAAGATTTTATTATGCATGTTTACTTTATTATCCACTAACCCCTACTTTATGTCATAAGCTTTGGTGAGCACTAGATTAGATTTTACTTTACTTGTCATTAACTTAGTGAATATGAAAACATAAGACCTAGTTAGGGTCACTACATGGTTTTTTTTTATTGGAGGATTTTGAACACTCCATAGTGATATTATTTATGGTAAGATATCCTTTGGATAGGTTTAAAAGATCCATATTGGTCATGACCCCGATTATCTAATGTATCCCCAATCAGAAGTGTAAGTAGGATCTATATTTTCTGAGCTAGAATTGATTTTTATAATCTATTGCATTTTCCATTGCATACACATTTCACTTAATTTTTCCAATTTAGTTTAAATAAAAGGAATCTAATTATGCTCAATTTTGATACCACTTAACCTATAAATTTTTATTAGAGGGACAAAGCAGCTAACCTTCTTAAATGGAATAAACTAAGATGATGAAAATATATGAAAGTCCAGGGCCAAGATGAAAAATATCTATTTCCTTAGTGTATGGGAAACTCAAAAATTAGATATGAAACCCTAAGATAAAAAATATGAAAACCTTAAAAAAAAGGACAAAAACCTAAGGGAAAACCTAGGGTTAGATGTGCTATATAAAGATTGGGTTCACTAATATGTTTTACCTTATTTTGCATTAATGTATGTAAATAAGACAATTTTTTTGAATATTTAGATTATCTAATATCTGTCTATATTTATAAAATATGAATACTACACATAAATTTTTAATTATAATTTACTATTTATGACAAACACTAAGAGGACTTGGGTCCTTATCTTATTAGTATTTTGTGTATGTCTAAACCATGTGCATGTGGTAGAAAGGACTAAAAATAGATATCGAGTCACTCAACTCTATAAAATTTTCTGTTTTGATCTACCTACATGAATCTAATAATAATTAGATGCCTAAATCAAACAAAGGAATTTGAATCATGATGGAAATGTCCTTGTGATATGTGCTCAACTATTTCATCATGGATCATTATGTCTATTTGTAAACCATTATTTTGTGCAATATCATAAGATTGTTGTGTGTGCAAGTCTATAAAACATATCTCCTCCTCTTTAAAGTGATAGGTCCACTTTAAACATGAGGTCTAGTATTTTAAAAGTGGAATAAATATGGTTTGATCTAACCCAACCACCCCTTATTAAGTGGTTGAGCATTGTTTACATTTCCATTACATCAAAGAAGGTCTCAAACCATAAATAGTTCTCCTTTTTATGTGTATATGTGTAATAGTGATCCTTTAGTATGGATGTAACCTATAATATAGTTTCCAACACTTGAAAATAATTTTTTTTACTTGGATTAGTCACTTTAAATTTAGCTAGGGATTGCTCCTTATCACTGATTTATGATTTGGTAGAATTAGCGTAGTTAATCTCAATGCACAAGTCATAAATAAATGTTTGTTTGGTATTTTATATATGAGTGCTAGATAAGGAATAGGCTTAGACTTACTATTTATAAATGAATGAATATTTAAGTAACTTATCACTCCATTAACATGCATAATGTACAATTTGATCCCTAAGGATGATTTGAATTTAGAAATTGATCATTGTTAGGTGCAAAAACAAGTTTAACATAGTTGGATAGTTTCAAAAATATTGATCCATTTGAGTATGAATAGATGAGTCTATAAATATAAAAATAATGATATGATGATCAAGATATATTTTGCTTAGGATAACAAGAAGATTAAGGATAAACTAGGGAATTCCTATAGGTGACTGATAGCAAATTAAGAGGACTAGGCCCATAAAAGGAAAAAGGATAGGAGAAAAGAGTGTGAAAAAGCCATATTTTTAGAATAAATTCATGTAATGTAAATATAGGTCAAGACCTAAACTTTCAAGTGTATAATTCTATATGTTAGTGTATACAAATGCCTCCCTTATATTCTAGTATTGAAAATTCTAGAATAAAAAAATGAAGAATTATGTACCTTAATGTGTAACCACACTATATATTTGTGTGAAGTCTCCAAGTGCCAAAATTACTCCATGAAAACTTACAATAAAACATGAAAATAATCAATGTCCATATATGATAAAAATATGAAATAAAATAAACCAATGAAACCTTTGAAAATTGAAGAGTAAGGAAAGAATACACCTATAAGTGGATGAACCGTGATGCCTTCTGAGGCTTTGGAGATTGGGGTGATTATGACCCAATGGAG